>KL647299.1:2742776-2897922 GCA_000727475.1 Sarcocystis neurona | reverse complement strand
CAGCAACAGCAGCAGCAGCGACAGCAACAGCAGCAGCACCGGCAGCAACAGCGACAGCACCGGCAGCAACAGCGACAGCAACAGCAGCAACACCAACAGCAGCAACACCAACAGCAGCAACACCAACAGGAACAGCAGCCACAACGGTAGCGACAAAAGCAGCTGCGAATGGGAGCGCAGCAACAAATGCAAGAGCAGCTGAAGCAACAAATGCAACGGCGGCTGGAGCAACAACAACAGCAGCAACAACGGCAGCAGCGACAGCAACAGCAGCAACAGCAGCGGCAAACGCAAGAGCGGCAACAGATGCAAGCGCAGCAGCAAGTGGAAGAGCAGCAACAAAGGCAAGAGCAGTGGGGAGGTAACAGCAGCAGCAGCAGCAAATGGAGGCGCAGCAGGCGCAGCAACAGCAAAAGCAAGAGCAGCAGCAGCGACACCAGAAACAGCGGCGGACGATTTGACGTAGGCAGTGTAGCAGGAGCAGCGGCAATTTCCCACCCCCGCCCCTGCGTGTGTGTATGTATGAACCTACATATATACATATATATATATATATATGTGTTATGTATATTCGTGATATTGTTCTGCACGCTCTACTTATTGCTATTTTCACACATCCACACACACGTGGAAGCGTATCTGTCTGTCCGTCCTCCTCTCTGTGCCCAGGTGCAGATACGCATGCATGCATATCCATCTCCCTGTCTATCTATCTGTACGAAGATACAAAAGTATATGTATGTGATCGACTACACATATGCGCTCGCAGGTGTGTTGTTCCGTATGTCTCTCACTCTCTCTGCATTGCAGAGGTTCTCTCTCTGTCCAGTTCTGCATATAAACCTCTGTCTCTATCTTAGTAAAACGGGGCACACGTGGATCTCTGTCTGTATATATCAGCAAATCTACATATATAAAGAGCGAGCATCGAATGAGTGGCAGACAAATGCGGAGACGAGACAGATGGATGCGACGAAGTTCTCTACACGCCTCCCTCTATCTGCATGTATGTGTCTGTGTCTCTCTCTGCGTTTGTGCGCGCCTCCCCCCTACATCCACACGTGTGTACAGCTGTTGACGTACATATATATATATATGTACGGCTGTGTATCTGCATGCGTACGTATACATTTGCATGCGTGTGTCTATGGATTTACTTTTATATGCGTGGAGATGTCTAGACTTGTATAGCGAGCTTTACGTACACATCTCTACGTATCTTCTGCTCCACACATGTGTCTGTGTGTATTATATATATATAATGTGTATGCATGTTTTTCTGTCCCTAAGTCCACGACTGCATGTATGAACACATATATATATATATAAGGAATAATAGGTAAGGAAAAGCTACACATATGCATTTGTAGGGCTGTGTAGGTCTCTCCTCACGTACATATATGCACATATGTAAGGAACAGGGTCTCTGTTCACCTGCACGAGTATATATGTGTGTGCACACGGGAATATAGGTGTGTGTGGCTAATGGAGCTCTACACAGGCGACGTGGACGGGCGAGTGTGTTGGGTCGATATTCTGCTCATGTGTCTCTTCACCGGAGACATTTGTTCGTGTGTTGACGAGGAAGAAATGAACAGAACAAGGGGAAGAGGCACTTCTTGTTTCGAGGTGTGCTGTCTCCTTCTGTATTTGTCAAGGATAAGACGGGGCTGAGTCGCCTCGGCCGTCTGTGGTCGGTGGTGGAGCCGGACGAATTTGGCCTCATTAACTTCTGGCGCGTGGGTGAGCTCAAGCCGAAGGCAGCTATTGCCCGCCCGTGCCCGCCGCATGCTCCCCCCCCCCCCCGACGGCGTCGCTGCTGTCTCCTCCGCATGGAAAAAAACACAGCATGCGGTGCAGAACACACACATCACATATGTGGGGAACAGAAAAGACGGGCGTCACGTTTTCCCCCCCCCCGGGCGGAGAAGAATGCAGGAAAGTCCAGCGGTTTCTGCTGCCGCAGGCAGCACGGGGAGGGGGCCAGACGTGGTCCGTCGACGTGCACGTCGACACCCGTGCTGCTGCCGTCTCCCAGAAATTTGTGTGGCATTTCTCTGCAGACACAGAGAGACGGAGGAAAAGAAAGGGAGGACGTTCGATAGAAAGGGGGAGGGAGACGGAGACAGGAGACGGGAGAGCAGAGACGGGAAAAGGGGGGGGGAAGCAAACAGAGGGAGACGGAGGGAGACGGAGACGGGAGAAGAAAGGAGACGGGAAGCCTGGGGCAGACGGATGCAGCTGACCCGACGCTTGGGAGGATCGCCCTTTCCTCGACTTATGAGGGGTGCTTCTGTAGGGCTGCTCTGCGTGCTGTTCTGCTTTTGAAGGGGTGCTGGCTGCTACGTTGTTTTGGCTGCTGGTTTGAAGAGATTTCCACCTGTTTGCGTGTCTCGTGCTGCTCGTGGGGACGTCTGTGCAGGCGGGTGCCCACCTCTGCTGTCCTCTGCCCCCCGTCCTTCCCGTCTCCGTCTCCTCCTGTTTGGCGCCTCGCTGGGACACGTCGCTGTCTCCGCGTGCGCGCAGATCAAGAAGCAGCCGCCACCGACGTCTGTGTACGCATGAGTGTGTGACAAAGGAGGTGCATGCGCAGACGTCCTGTATTGACGGCCGCAACACGACAATAGAAGAGAGCAGCCGCATGCGTAGCAGCTCTAGTGGCGTACCAGCAGCGGCTCTTTCTTGTGGGTGTGTTGTCGCGACATTTTCTTCCCTCGTGCATGCAGAAGGAGACTTCGTCTGTCTTTCTCTTCTCCACTCCTTCAAAACCCAGGCGAAGGTCAGTTCCGCTGCTGCTCTCCTCTCGGCCCCTACGCTGCTCCGTTTTCTTCTGCTGCTCCAGCTCCCCGCGCGCTGTCTCCCCTGCTGTCGGTTCTGCTGCTGTCCGCCTGCTTCCGCTGCTGCTGCTGCCCTTGCTTCGGCTGCTGCTGCTGCTATTAGCTTCCTTTTGCTGCTGCTGTTGCTGCCGTGAAGTTGCCTTTGCTGCTGCTGCCCCTGCTTTGGCTGCCGCTGCTGCTCTCAACTTGCTTTTCCTGCTGCTGCTGCTAACGCAGTCCCTGCAGCTGCGACGTGACTGCTGCTGTTGCGGTCGCTGCTGCTGTCACCGCTGCTTCTGGTGCAGACAGCGAGGCGCCGTTGTCGCTTGTTGCTGCCGCGCTCTGCCGGGGTGTGCCCACCGCCCAGCTTTTGCCCGCAGTTCCTTCCTTCTGCTCGCACGCGTTCTCTCGCTGCTGCATTCCTTCATTGTAGTTCTATCTGCTGCATCTCGTCTTGCTATCTATTTCTGTGCTGCAGGACCTTTCCTCCTTCCTCGCTAGCAGCTGCTGCATGCGCGTTTCTTCGTATATCATCGCTGAGATTGACTCTCTGCGGCATGCCGTCTACCGCTGTCTTCCTTGCTGCTCGCATACTCGTTTCTTTTTCTTCTGTCCCTTTTCTACCGCATGCACTTGCATGCACTCCTCTTCAACCCGACCCTCCGTCCTTCCTCTTTCTTGGTGCTTCTCGTACTGCGCCTGGCCTCTTCCACTGAGTGTCTGTGGCTGTCTTTTTCTCTCTTTCTGCCTGCTTTGCTGCTGCGGCTGCCTGCCTGGTCGTCCCCTCTGAAGCTCCTGCTCCTGCTGCTGCGTGCGCCTCTCCGTTGCTGGCCCTCAGGTGCGATGCATGCATCTGGATGATACAACTGGACAGCTCTTCGTCGGACACGACGGTATGCCCGGCTCCAGCAGCAGTAGCATGAGGAGCAGCAGAAACAGCAGCAACAGCAGCAGCAACAGCAGCAGTGACACCAAGCGGAGAGAAGAAGCAGCAACACCAGCAGCAGCGAGAACAGCAGCAGTGGCACCAAGAGAGGAAACAGCAACAACAGCAGCAGTGGCACCAGGAGGAGATAAAGCAGCACCAACAGCAGCAGCAATAGCAGCAGTGGCATCAAGAGGGGCAGCAGCAGCTGCTGCAGGAAGAGTCGCAGCAACAGCAGGTGCACGAAAAGGAACAGCAGCAGAAACAGCAACAACAGCAGCAGCAACAGCAGCCTCGTACGTGAGCACTGCCTGACTGTCTGGAGACGAAGTTGCTGATCTCTGCGCAGCGGAAAGGGAAATTCTACGTGGACTGCGCTTCTTTGTTCCTCCACGTGCTGCCTCTCTCTCCACGTCTACTCCGCGTGTGTTTCTCGTCTTCGTCACTCTCGCTCACCGTCTGTCGACATGTGCGTGTCTCTCTCTGTGTAGATATACATATATATATATATATATATTATTCTCCTCTTGGTGCCACTGCTGCTGTCGCTACAGAAATTCATTTATATATTTACGTATATACGTATATCTTGGTGTTGAGCTGCTGCTGCTGCTGCCGAAGGTTCTGCTGTTGCTGCTGCTGGTCGCTGTTGGGTGTGTCGCAGATGGAAACATTGCAGTGTACTCATTTGCCGCGGACGACTCCTCCGCTGTCGAGAAGGTGCGCGCTGCTTTTCTTCCCCTCGCCGCCCTGCCGCATGCGTTCGGAAAGGTGGTGCCTTCTTTTTTATTCTCCACCTCCGTGTTCAAATGCATGCATGCGTGCGTGCGTGCTATCAATCTATCTGTATGTATCAATGTATATATGTGGGTAGGGGTGCCACATACTTAACGTACGGACATACCTGACATACTTATACGTAGTGCGCATATGAGGTAGGTACACATACACGTCTCTACAGTATCCGCCTCTATCTCAATATATATATGTCTTCGCGTGTTGCCTGCATGCGCCCGTGCATGCGCATATCGTCGGTGCCCATCTATGTCTCTCTCTCTATCTGACTTTCTGGATGAAACTCTGTGTCTCTTCCTCTACATATACCTACACAAGTATATATAGATAGATATATGTATATGTGTCTGTCTGGGTGTATCTATATATATATATATATATGGATATATATCTGTTTATATATATATATATATGTTTCTGGGTGAAGCTGTGTGTGTCTTTCTCTATATATACATACAGAAGTATATATATGTATATATGTGTCTGTCTTCGTGTATATATATATATATATGGATGTACATACATAAGCATATATATATATGTATATATATATATATATGTGTCAATGAATATATAGATATATGTGAGGAAGCCGCTGCATGCATGCGATCAAGGTTCGCAGGAGGCACGTATCGCCTTAGTGGCTTCGTCTTTATATATCTAAATACACGCCCACCTCTATTTACGTGTAGACACCCATACAATATAGACACATACACGTATCTAGATACACGTATATCTATATATATATATATATACGCAGAGCGTACGCAGGTGTCGAGGGCTACTTGTATGAGTGTGGAGGTGTAGCTACACCCCGGGCGCAGATAGGGGCTGTAGCCTCGGCGGCTGCAAGTTGAAGACTACGTTGCAGACGGAAGGGGCAGGTCCCTTCCTATTTTTGCAGTTCCTCTCTTTTTGTCTGGCAGGTGGCGGTGCTGCCGCTGCATCACGCGGCAGTGATGCGTCTGGCTGCTGGGGATACGGGCGGCCGGCGTCTCCTCTCGATCGGCTACGACGACGCCATGCGCGTCTTTGAAAGTAAAAACTTCTCCTCTTTTCATCAAAGAAAAGTTCTCTTCTTCGGCCCCCCCGCAGGCGCTTCTTCTCCGCAGCTGCTCTACCTCGCCCGTATCTGCATGCGTTCGCCTGCATGCGTTCGCCTGCATGCGTTCGCCTGGGTTCGCCTGCATGCGTTCGCCTGCGTGTGTTCGCCTGCATGCGTATGCATGCGTGTGTGTGTCTGCGCGTCTCCTGTCTGACAGTCCCACTCGCGCGTGCACGTCCTCCCAACTTCTTTCAGTGAGAAAGTGCTGCTGCTGCTGCACTTTGTCCGTGCCGCCGTGGGCTGCTGCCGAGAAATTCCCTGAACTCTCTGCATGCGGAAGGGAAGGGACGGGCGGGGGGGAGGACGCGTGCGTAGCGCTGGCGTGGGACGACGTTCTCCTGTGAGTGAGACGCCGCGCAGTACTTTCTATCGACAAAAAAGCGGGCCGTCTCCATCTACACATGCGCACCTGCGTGGGAGTCGACGCAGGTGCTGTTGCTGCTGCTGTTGCGGGTGCTGCTGCTGTTGCTGCTGCTGTTGCGGGTGCTGCTGCTCTTGCTGTTGCCCCTTCCATTGCCGTTGCTGCTGCTGCTGCTGTTGCCATTGCTGCTCCTGGTGTTGCGAAAAAGGGAGAGCTGCTCGTGCAAGACGGCGGTCGCGCGTCCCAGCGAGTTGCCTCGCCTTCCCCCGTTTCTAAGAGAGACGCAGAGAAACGTGGGGAGGCTGTTTTTTTCTGCGGCAGCTGCCTGCGTCGATATGCCGCTCTCTCAAAAGCGCGGCCTGTCCTTCTCTGCTTCTGCAGCACTCGTGCGTGCGCGCATGCATTTTCTGCTGCCTGCTTTCGTCTTTAAATATCTCTCAAGCTCCTCAGAGGCAGCAACAGAAAGGGAAGGGGGCACAGACACACAAAAAGTAGACACCTGCCATTCTTTTTGAATCGCTTTTCAACTTTCTTCTCTTCTCTACAATCCTCTACACCCGCACACGTATACTCTCTCTCATATACATATATATAAGTGTGAAATATTTGCGTCTTGCTGCGGCCTAGGAAGTGTTTCTCTATATTACACATATATCTATTAAATGTATCATATATGATACATTTCATATATTTATATATATGTGCATACAGGTATGTATATCACTGTATATCTTTCTATCTATATGTGTCTATATATATATGGGTATATATATATATGTGTGTATGTATACATGTGTATGTATGTATATGTCTGTATCTGTATCTAGCTGTCTCTATATATATCCGTATATATATATATATATATATATATTGCAGAAACACCTGTTGCGTATATATACATATATCTCCACGCTATATAAATATATAAATATGTATATGTAACTATATATATGTAACTACGTACATGTATATAAATATGTATGTGTATATACATAATGACGTATATATAAATATGTGTATATACATATGTATATACAATTGTGTATATGTAGATATGTATATACAATTGTGTATACGTATATAGAAATGTGTGTATGCATATCTAAATATGTATATGTATATATGTGTGTGTGTATATGTTAATATGTATCTGTGTGTATGTGTATATAAATATGTATATATATATGTGTAACTATACATATAGAAGTATGTCTATATAAATATGTATATACATATATGTATAGATGTATGTGAATATGCATACATATATGTATACATGTATATCTATATGTAAATATGTATATGTATATATGTATATGTATATATGTATATGTATATATGTATATGTATATATGTATATGTATATATAAATATGCGTATATATATATGTATGTATGAATATGTATATGTATGTATTGGCTCGTCTCCCTCACCAGTCCTACTTCGGCGTCTCCCTCTTTCCGTCCACTTCCCTCCATCTTCAAATGTCCTGCCCTCCCCCCCCCTCCCCCCTTTTTTGCGTCTCCCCCTCCTTTTGCGCCATTTTTCTCCCCGTCTTCCAAGTCTCCTGCACCCCTCTGTGTGTTTGCAGACCATTTCTCGCTTCTGCATTCCCCCCCTCCTTTCTGTACGCTTCGGTCTCTCTGCAGGTGTCCCTCCTGCCCCGTCTCTTCTTCTTCTCCCCGTCTCCCCGTCTCCCTTTTGCTGCTGCTTCTCTACTTTCGTGGCTCGCCTTCGATGTGCTGCGTTTCCGTGCCGTCGACTTCGTGAACTCCGCCCCTCCCGCCCTCCCCGCCCGCGCCCTTTTTTGCCGCCTTCTACCAGACAAGTCTACACGCCCTGCGTCACCCCCTGTCTCCCTGTCTCCGTGTCTACATGTCTCCGTGTCTACATGTCTCCACTGTCTCCATGCCTCCCTGTCTCGGTGTCTCCCTGTCTCCCCTGCCTCCGTGCCTCCCTGTCTTCATGTCTCCGTGTCTCTTCCGTCCCCATGTCTCCCTGTCTTCATGTCTCCGTGTCTCCGTGTCTCTTCAGTGGCTTCGCACCGCGTCGTCTGCGGCGGACGGCTGAGCCAACGGCTGCAGCAGCCCCACGGGAAAAGCAGCAGTTTGACTGCCGCGCTTCTTTGCGAGGAGAAGGACGTTGCCTTCCTGGGTAGACTTCACAACTTCTCGAAATTTCGTGCTCCCCACAAAGAAGAAAAAACGAAGTCGCATGCACACACACACGAAGGGGTGGAAATGTGCGGGTAGAGACTGTGGTGACGTCGACAAACATATACGTGCATGCATATATTTATGTCTTCCTCGTGTCTCCCTTTCTTTACCATATATATATATGTATATATATATGTGTATCTCTACATATTCGTCTGTGTGTATGTTTGTATATTTGGCATGTATTATCACTGTTTCTCTACTATGTATGTGTTTGCATATATTTTCCCTGCGGCTCTTCCTATACTCGCTCTCTCTACATAGATGTATAGATCGGTCGTGTGTCTGCGTAGTATACTACGCACACATATATATATGCTTGTATGGCTGTTTATATATATGTGGGTATATATGTACGTATATATTGCTCGTGTGTCTGCTTCTATATTACCCGCATACATATATATGTATATGCTTGTATGGCTGTTTACATATATATATATATATATATTTGTACATATTGCTTACGTATATACATATATATGTTGATAGACAGATAGACAGTATAGAAACGGCCACACATGACAGATAAATATATATACTACGGAAACAGCCACACACGCAATATACCTACCTGTTTATCTCCATATACGCATATATATGTATGCGCTTGTGTGGCTGTTCTCGTAGTATACATATATGTCATATATGGCTGTTTCTATACTATGTATCTGTCTATCTATCTATACGTATATACGTATGTATGTTTGTATATATGCCTTCTGTGGCTGTTCTCGTAGTATATATATATGTCATGTATGGCTGTTTCTACACTATGTGTCTATCTACATATACATGTATACGTATGTATGTTTGTATATATTGCTTGTGTGGCTGTTCTCGTAGTATATATATGTGTATATATTTTTTGTATGGCAGTTTATGTACTACGTGTGTATATGTGTGTTTGCTTACATTGCATGCATGAGTAATTCTATCCACTGCCCCTATAGATGTGTGTGGTGTGGTAGTATGTTTCTGTTGTACAGATATATGTGCATGCACGTATGTGAATATATATATATATATATGGATGAAATATTTGCGTCTTGGTGTTGCGTGTGAATTGCGTGTCTTGCTGTCTCGCTGTCTCCGTATTTATTATAGAGACGTGAACACGTGTGTGCACGTTTTGGAGTGTATGTACACCCGGGAAGGTGACGCGTGTAAGAGTTGTTCTTTCGCCTTTACAACTTCTCACTTCTGAAGACGATTGCGAGTCTCCTTCTTCTCACAAATAGACGCATCTCTATATTTCTGCTTGGTACACTGCCTCTATACGCAATTCATATACATCCCCATATATAGAGAGAGACAGAGACATATATATATATGTATAGGTAGATAGATAGGTATTCCTATAGAGGTATATGAATATTTATAGATAGATACGTATGTAGAGAGAGGTATATATGTGGGTAGATTTACATATAAGAAATTTATAGAACCTAATACATATATATGTATATGTAAAGAGAGAGAGACAGATGTACACACATATATGTATATATATGGATAGTGAAGTAGACGTGTATGTACATATAGAGATGCGCATGGGTATTTATGAATGTAAGCGCATATATATATTGTAGACGACGATATATATATATATATGTGTATGTGTGTGTGTGTGTGTCTGGGCATGTAAGTTTGCTGAAATGTATATACTTGGATTTCTGTGTCCTGGCGCTAGTTGGGGAATGCGATTTCTTTTGTATTGCTGTCTTCACACGTTTGTGGTGACTTTCGAGATAAAAGACGGACAGACGGCGCGACGGAGGAAGGGCGAAGAAAAGAGAAGAAATAGAGACCTGTGGTTACACATGCATGCGCTCTTTTCCGTATATATTTGTGACTGTGTGGAGAAGTCGAAACCATACCTACGCATGCATGCGCGGCGCCACACATATATATGTGTGCGCATGCGTGTTACATATGTGTGCGTGCATGCGTATTTTCTCTTTCTTTTGACGCTGCTCGAAGGAACGTCTGCGGGACAGCTGCTGGTGTACCGGGTGAAGAACAATCCTCCTGAGTATATGCGGAGCTTCGCACTGCAGCCCCCGCGATCCGCGGAGGCGCTGCACGTTGATAAATCGTAAGCCCCTCACCTTAGCGCATGCGCAGCAACGAACAAACGCATGCAGCAGCAGCAGCAAACAAAGGCATGGACAGCAGCAGGAAACGCGTGGGGAGCGGGGGCAGCAAGCAAACGCATAAGCAGCAGAAGCATGCGCATGGGCAGCAGCAGCAGCAGCAAACAACCGCGTGGGCAGGAGGAGCAACAGCAGCAGAAGGTACGCACTGGCAGAAGGCAGCAGGAAGTGTACCTGCCAGCATGCGCATGCAGTGCTTCGACGAGAAGCAGATGCAGAGCTGCACGTATTTTTCGGGCGGGGCCACGGCGTGAGGGCTGCTTTATTCAGCGAGTCGCTTTTCGCCTCTCTGCCCCATGCGCATGCAGCAGGGACGCACGTACATTTGGGAAGTCTCTTACGCAGGAGAGAAGGCGCATGCGTCACCCCAGGCCCTCCTCCCCGGCACGTGCATCAATGTTGTGGACCTCGTTTTTTCGTCTCTCCTCCTGTCTGCATGCAAATCGATCGGTGTGCAGGCATCGGGAGACGCACCTACGTACAGGTGTGTGTGTACATATATAAACAAATGTGTGTCAAGCCTGGGCAGACTCCTCTCTGCTGTACGTGGCGAAGAGGATCAAACACAAACGTCCTTGCAACTTCACGCGGCTACCCGTATTCGATTGCACGTCTATATCCATGTGCATGCATGCATATAAGTGTACACGCATGCGTCTTTGTTCAGGGGACCATGTGTATGTATGTATATCCATGCACATATATATATATATGTAAATATAGCCGCATGTTTTTGTAGAGACACCTGTGTGTACGTGTGTATATCCGTGTGCATGCATGTATATAAATATATATGCATGCATCTATGTAGAGGTGCACATATCTATCTATATACAACTTCATGAGGAGACCGGGGAGATGGTTCAGCGACGCATGCAGGGAAGTAGATATCAATCCCGAGAGACTGCGACATGTGACACATACATATATATATGTACATATATAAATACATATATATATATAACAGTCTGTCGACAGCAGAGAGTCACGCGGACAGTTTCCTGCAGCAGTGGCGGTGCATGGCCCTGTGACAGGAAGACCTCTGCGTCACTTTCTGTCGGCCTCCGTTTCATTTCTCTCCGTCTCTCATCTCCTTCTCTTCTGTATTTCTGTCTCCGTTTCTATTCTCCTTCTTCTCTCGATATTGATAGGTAGGTGAATAAATGGAGAAGGGTGACAACGCCGGACGTTTCACGAACTGTAGACGACTCGGGTACATACCTGCACCTCGGACCAACGGAAATTGACGACGCACGTGATTGCTGCGTCTGCTGCTGCTGCTTCTGCTGCTGCTGCTCCTGCATCCATTCTGCTGCTGCTGCTTCTGTTACTGCTACTGCTGCTGTTACTGCTGCTGCTTCTGCATCTGCTGCTGCTGCTTGAGCTGCTTCTGCCTCAGCTGCCGGCGCATCCGGTTCTGTGCCGCTGCGTCTGCTTGCGCTTCTATGAGTAACAGGCTGCTGTACGTTGCCCATGGAGAGTGCGTGTCGCTGCTGTCTCTTGAGTGGCGCCGCGACGAAGTAAAATTCTTCAAAGTTGCAGGGCTGCATCTTCCCGGGACAACGTCTGCTGCTCTCTGCATCGCCGTCCACGCGCAGCTGCAGCACCTCTTCGTCGGCTACGATGTAAGACATGCACCTCCTTTCTGCGACGGGGACCTGTTCGACATACATGCACAACCACATATAGCCACATATATATATATGTATACATGTGTTACTCTCCATAGACCATTTCCTTTACGTGGAAGGAGAAGAGAGACACGAATATGAATCACAGATACTCATCTGAATATCTCTGTCCCTCTGTCTGCCCCTCTCTTCATATATATATTTTTTTTCTGCTGTGTGGGTGTCCGTATGTATACGTGAGTGTACAGAGTGACACGTATACACGTATATATCTACGTTTCTATACATATGTGTGTATCCGTGTGTCCACGTATGTTTGTCTACAGATGTTTTGAATCACGTGTGTATTTTTATTCACATATTAACATATACGCCTGGTCTTTTTCTCCTTCGTATATCGATCCCTCTTCCGTCAATGTCAACATATCTACGCATACGTATATACACATGAATTTCTGCGTATATACATATATATATAGAGAGAGAGGTATACGTGGACTTATATGTGTAACTTTATACATGCATGTGTATAAATAGGTGTCAATCTATACTTAATATGGAGGCATCGGTATGTATACGTGGATGTCTATATACACATGTGTGTACAGAATGAGGAAGACGCGACAATACGTACATATATATATATGCGTCAGTAGCCATCCCTCTAAATGCATGTATTGTCGCCCACATATATATATATATATATCTGTATATATGCGTTTGAATATTCCTAGGTGTCCATGTATATACATATAAAGACGGAGACGCCCCTACCTACATATATATATACATATATATATGTATAGATAGATAGATAGAGATGACTTATAGATGAGTCTGTCTTTCTTACAGAAGGACTGAAATACTGCGTCTAAGTTTTTTGATTTGCCTCGCTTCCTTTACTTCGCATGCACACATATACATAGACACATATCCATATATACCACACCCCCACTTGCGTACCACATAATCGTGGATACGTTTATATATTTGTAGGGGTGGCTGTTGATGTATGCATGTATACAGATGTAAAAAATGTCATTTCTTCATCATTTGGTCTACACACTTTATCTCCCCTTCTTCTTCACCTATGCATCTACACACATATCCGCACACACACATATACTACCTCCACACATAATATACATACCATACGCACATACATATATACATACCATACGTACACATACATACACATTGATATATCTATATATATGTACGTATGGATGAATATATATATACACATATCCATACATACATATTTACAAGTGGATATATATACATATACGTAGATCTCCATACATATATATACGTACGTAAACACACATGTATTTATCCACATATACACACGCGTATACATAACGGACGTACTACATACATACACGTACATGTATATATGTATATATGCGTTATCATATACATAACGTACATACATACATGTACATATATATATACTTATGTATGTGTGCGTTATCATATACATAACGTACATACATACACGTACATGTGTATATATATGTATGTGTGCATTATCATATACATAACGTACATACATACACGTACATGTATATATATATATGTATGTGTGGGTTGTCGTATATAAGGAGAGGTGCCCGTTGAGGTTTAAAGTAGGGAGACGGGGAGACAGATGTACGTACGCACAACTTGGGGAGTTATTGTGGCGGTTTCACTTCTACACATGTCTGTGTGTCTCCGTACAGATATGTGTAGGAATACTCACGTAACTCAATTTATATCTGGATAAATATACACACATGTGTATATATGCGTCAACAAATATGCATGCATTTACACATATATATGGGGAGTGATAGCAGTGGGTGGAGACACGTACCGATGACAAGACTGACGTTCAAAAATTGGAAGAAATACCTGGAAGAAATATATCTCCTACACACATGTGTCTGCATGTATATGTCTCAATACGTAGCTGTTTCTATATATATGGGAGGACAGGTGTGACTCTCTACTATTCGGGGACAGATACAGACGTACGTACCCACCTCACTATGACATGAAACATATGCATACATATATATGTATGTGTATATAATATCTACACACACAGAGGGAGAGATGTACCTGCATACCTACGTATCTATCCATATATATTCATATATGAGAAGAAGCACGTGCATGGGTGTGTATGGGGAGAGACAGGGTAGTAGACACCCTTCGATATGGAAGAAGGGAAGACATTTGCGTGGAGAGAGGAACGCCGCATTTCCGGGGGGCCAGACGGGGGGGGGGAAATTCTCCTGCTTCGCGATGTGTGGGGGCGAGGACGGCGGTCGAAAGGCGTCCCTTTCAATTCGGCCAGACCTTCCATGTGTGTGGGGCGTGTTGCTGCATGCAGCCGGCGATCGCGTGGTGGTCGGCGAAAAAGGGAGAGCCGCTCTGCGTCTTCGACGGCCACAAAGGGGGGGTGAGTTGGCTGCCGTCTCTTCTCCGTTGATTCGTCTCCTCCCCGTCAAACGCGCGCCCCCGCGGCGAGGGGAGACACGGGGAGACGGGGGAGGGGGAGACAGGGAGACGGGGAGACGGGGGACGGGGCGGGGAGACAGGGAGACAGGGAGACGGGGGGACAGAAGGGAAGGTAGAGAAGGCCGCGTCTCTCTGTATAGGCGTCCACACATATGCACATATACCTGCACATGTGCACTTCGACACATATATATATGTAGGGGGTTACATACATGTTTTACAGAGGAAAAGGGAGAGCAGCTCTGCTGCATACAACGGTTTACATAGACGTGTCCTTGTACGTGTATATACGGGCGTCTCCCCACACACATATATGCTTGCAGAGCAAATCTTCTATCTTATCATATCACATGCATGTATATATTTGTGTATGTATGGAGTTACAAACTTATAAGAGAGAGAGACAGAGAGACAGGGCAATTCCTCTACATTGCCGTCTCCGTAGACGTCCGTGTACGTGTCTATACGGGCGTCTCCCCACACATATATATATACTTGTAGAGCAAATTTTCTGTCTTACCGTGTCACACGCGTCTATCCGCATATGCGGGTAGAACGAGGGGGGGGTGACGGTGTGATTTGTACGTCACACCCTGCGATATATGCGTGGGTGTGCTACGTCTATGCAGCTCTCCATACAGACGTGTATCTGCGCTGGTCGCTTCGTGTCTCGCGTGTGTCTGTAGCTGCACATGCATGCCAGCAAACGTATCTTCTTTCTCTCTATATCTCTGTCTTTGGTGTCTCCCCACGTGTATGTACGTGTATTTATGTATAAATATATATTCCTATATGTATGGACATGGTTAGCAACGAATATGTATAGGTGTGTGTGCGTGGAGGCGGATGTCTTTCGGCCGTCTCTCTCCTTTCGTATGAATGCCTGCGCCTGTTTGCTTCTCTATCATTCTCCCCACAAATACGCCTGTTTTGAAAGTGTCTCTCCCTTTAAAAACAAGACTTTCCATGGTGTAAATAGAAGAGAGTCGATTACACGTGTCGATTCACCCTCGCCTCGTATCGGTGAGACGCTCTGCATGCCGCACATCTGTCAAAACCCATGCCCGGAGAAACAGTCATACAGAGAAGTAGCATCCTCAAATATATATATATATATATGTGTTGATGTATGTATGTCTGTTTAGATGGATGGATGTATATATGTGTATAGTAATATGTAGATACGTGTATATACGTGTATGTAGAAATGTGCGTGTATCTGCATCGATGTATGTACATATATGTGAGTATGGACATATGTGTGTATATATATGCTTCTATTTTAATATATGTTTGTATGCATCTATATACACATGTCTATATATGTGTACACATATGTATGGAAGTACAAACGCATAGCATTTATATGTATATGTAGAGACAGAGAAAGAGAGAGGGCCACACGTGCGTAGGTGTATAGACAGAGATATGTGTGGATGTGGTCGATACTTTGTGTATGCAGGTGGGTATCGATTTGTAGTACACGTGCGCCTTTTTGCCTGCTTCGTCGAAGTTGCTGCCTTTGAGGAAATGTATGTGTGCTTCATTCAGTTGCTGTCAAACATCGAGCTGGGTGACTCTCTGCTGCTGCCGGTGCTGCTCCTGCTCCTGTTGCTGCTGCATGTGCTGCTGCTGCTACTGCTGCTGCTCCCGGTCCTGCTGCCCTTGCGGCTGTGGTGCGCAGACGCACCAGCTGCTGGTGGCGGGCGGAGGTCAGCTGCTTATCTCCGGCGGGGACAGCGGGAACACCAAAGTAAGCGGCAGCAGCTGCAGTCCTTTTCCTCCGTACTTCCCTCTGCACTCCTCCTCGGCTCGGGGGAGTTCGAAAGACTCCGCAGCCGAGACTGTTCGTAGAACTTCCCGTTTTTATGGAGCAGCCGCTTCCTCGTGAGAAGGGAGAGACGCAGACGCCTGCCCACACGCCGGAGCGCTGCTGAAGCAGGAGACGAACTCAAAAGGGCTGCTGCTGTTGTGGGGCCCGTCTCCCGCCGTCTCCCTTCGTTTCTTTTCTCTCTGACTTCCCTTTTTTTTCCATCTTCATCCTTTCTCTCTTCGTCTTCATCTCTCTTTTGTGTTTGGTCGTTTCCTGCTGCTGTCTGCCCTTTGGTCGCGCCCCTCTTCCTCGTCTTCTCCGTCTCATCTCCTTTCGGCTCACTCTGTTCTCGTGTCTCCTGAATTTTGGCAGGGAAGGAATCCACAGCTGGAAGTTCTTAGCCTTTGCTGCTTCTTCTTCTTTTCTCCGTCGCCGTGCACCACCTGCAAGTCGTTCACCTTGTCTCTGTTCTCTTCGTTTTCCTCTGTTTTTCCTTCAAGAAGGTGTCTTCTTCTGTTCGTCGAGCAACGTTTTCGTCCCTGAACTTTGGCACTTCTTTTTTCGAAGGCCTTCACTTTCCCTCCCGCTCTGTATATCTTTCCTTCTCGCCTTTCTCGCTGGCGACCTTGATCGACGTTTGCTTCTTTCTGAACAAGGACCCTCTTCTTCGTCGATTCTCTGGCGTCCTCAACTTCCCCAGTTGCTTCGCCGCTGCGTTTCTGCTGACGAGGGAAACGACGAGGCGGGGGAGGAAAAGCGACTTCCTTTTCGCCGTCGCTGCTCGTGCTTGCCTGCAATTAATGTAGATGGAACCTTCTCTGCACCTGCCAACCTGCCTTCTGTCCGGCTGCTGCGTCTCACAAACTGCTGCTGCTACCGGTGTGCTGCTGCTGCTGCACTGCTGCACTGCTGCTGCTGCTGTGTACTGCTGCTGCTGCTAATGCCTGCTGCTGCTGCTACTGCCTGCTGCTGCTGTTGCTGCTGGTGCACTGCTGCTGCTGCTGGTGTCTCCGCGCTGCGCTGTTGCTGCTGCAGTAGATTTGCGTGGGCGCGCCCTCGTAGGTTTGTTTCTACGCCGTTGCGAAGAACGGCAGAAGGGAGGAGAAAGCGAACGAAAGAAGGGGGGACATAAAGGAGAGACACAGAGGTAGAGAGAGCGACTTGTCTACTTTTTTCATTCTCGTATTTTCCCGCGCCCCGCGAATATGTGTGTTCCGGGGGCCGACAGCAGAAGTCCTTCCGTCGGAGTAGACCACTTCCTCGCGTTAAATAATTTCTTTTTCTGCGGTGCCCCCGTGCGTGGCCGTTCGACAGGTGTGGCGACTGCCTCCTGCAGAGGAGATGCTGCTGTGGGAAGGTCGAGACTACTCCCCCGCCTCTGCCTCTTCTTCGTGTTCGGCAGCAGCAGCGCGGGAGCAGCAGGAGGAGCAGCCGAACAGCAGCAGCAGCAGGAGGTATACATCAGCCGGTGCTACAGCGGAAGTTAACGGGGAGGGAAGAAGAGGAGACGACGGAGAGAAGGATGGAGACGCAGCAACAGCAGCAGGGGAAGCATCAGGCGATGAAGCAGAGCCTTTTTTCCCCTCGGCTGTGCGTGGCCGGCCGTCCTCGCTGCTCACGCAGCTGCCCCCAGCCGCCGCAACAGCAGCACGGGCAGCGAAGGCAGCAGCGGCAACAGCAGCTGCTGCAGCAGAGCGCTGCATACATGCAGGCGTAGAGTATCTTCCTCTGGCCACCCAGCTGCCGGCCTCCCTTTGCAGCAGAGCTTCGGGAGGAAGCGGCGGCGGCTCCTACTACTACGACGCCGGCAGCAGCAGCAGCGGCGGATACGACAACAGCAGCAACAGCAGCAGCTCGTCGAGTAACAGCAGCGGCTACAACGACAGGAGCAGTGGCGACAGCAGCAATTACTGCAGCAACACACTTAGCAGTGGGGTCCTAGAGAAAAATGACAGCGGCAGCGCGGGGATGCGCCACCGCAGCGTCGACAGCAGCAGCAGCGTGAGACAGGAACAGCACGCGTTGCAGACGGCAGAAACACCAGCAGCCACTGCGTCCCCCACCGCAGCTTCACCCCCTGCTGCTGCTCCCCCTGCTGCTGCTCCTGCTGCTGCTGGTGTTGGGTTTCTCAGACCTCTCGTAGGAGCAGGGACAGCAGAGGAAGACGACGACGACGACACACTCAACGACTTGCGCAGTGCTTTCAGATAAATTCAGTTCGCCTGCAAAGACTGAGCCGTCGCTTCGAGAAAAAGAACAGGCGAAGGAGAGGGGTCGTCAAGCAAACGATAAAGACACACCTTCCATGCGTATGTGTCTGTATGTGTGTATGTGTGAGGGTTGGTGGGTTGGTGGCCGCGCAATATATATACATATATGTATATGGGTAAAGATATATGTGTATGTACGTCTGTGTGTACATAAAGCTTCACGCATGTAAAAGTATGCGAGTGGGCATGGACATATCCGGGAGGTGGACGGCAAATTACAAATAAAAGAAAAGTTTCTCTGGGCGGAAACGTGTATATATATATATATATATGACCGAAGCACACTTTTTCCCCATGTGAGCGTGTATATGTGTGTATATATATAGGACATTAAAGCAAACTTTCCCTACATGTGAGCCTGTACGTGTGTATGTATATCTATGTGTATATATATATATATGGAAAACCGAAGAAACCTCTCTCCACATATGAGCGTGTATGCGTGTATATATATATATATATATATGTATATATGCGTATGTGTCCGTGGCAACTGATGCCGCGCAGATAACGATATACTCATTAGAGAGCACTGTCTCCATATGTTGGTGTGTCTGCATTAATAAATGAATATCTGTCTGTACATACAGGGAGAGAGATGTATGTATGTTTGTATGCGTGTCTGTATACATATGTATATATATGTATATATACACACTTTTATGTGTATATACATATGCATACGACGGTAAAATTTGACTGACAGGAACCTACGTACATGGAGGTGTGATGGTTTGTTCACACAGATACGCATTTCTTTACGTGTGTATAATTATGAGTTGGCATGCGCCTCCCGACGTAGACACGACCGAGTATATGTGTGTGTGGACGCATATGCGCAGGAGTTGAAGCACGCATGTGTAAATAGCGACGTTCGCATAGTAGGAGTGTTTACGGAGTAAAGGTCTCTTTTCCTCTCTGCAGCAACAGAAATGTTTGGCTGCATCGACACGGGAAGCCCGCGCGCGACCGTTTAAATCGGGCAGCCGACCAAGCACGCCCACAAAGAGAGAGAGAGATACTCACGCGTGTCTCTCAGACATTCTTGCACGGCTGCGTACCTTCCTATTCCCCTCTCTTTTTTTCTCTCTGTCTCTCTCTCCACGTATGGACATATGTATGTGTATGTGCCCATGCCTTCTACCGACACGGGGACGTGTACATGTGTGAGGAGAACCTTTTACATGAGGAGACACTTCCCCCGCGATACACGTGCGCGGAGGTACGTAGGTACGCACACGTATGAAAAAAGTACACTTGTGTGTGTAACGAAGGAGAATTCGTCCGGCGCGCACAGCTCGTCGTGTTTCGTTGCTTCCGAGACCCCGGCTCCGGGCTGAAAACTTTTCGTCTTTCCCTGAGGCCGACCTTCTGCGGCCCTCCTTTCTGGCGTCTTGCGGCCAACCTCCACGTATTGGAGCACACGAGGAAGAACCAGGAGGGAAAAAGTGTTTTGAAGTAATGCAAACACTTCATATATGATAAAGCAACAACGATGTACGTAGACACACCGCCTTTTTCTTCTTCAAACGCCTTCCTCCATCTTGGACTGTTCCAGAGGGCCCGAGAAAACCTAATGCCCCCAACCTGATCTGCTCCTCACCCGGGACTAGCAACAGAGAGAAAGCGTAACAGTATATATACATATATATATATATATATGTATCATATGGAAAACTAGCTTTCACTGTTGTACACATGTGTACTCAATAGAGCTGAACGCGCGCATTTCTGTGCAGAGACAGACACATGTATGCATGCGTGCGTGTATTCTTGTGTGTACAAAGGATACACAAAGAGACGCAAAGCGCGAGGACCTACGTATGTGTAGGAAGCGCATGTACGTACATTTATACCTAGCCTGCATATTTGTGTATATCTGTGCGTGTTTACATGTACTGTGTGCATCTACACGCGTGAGACAGTAACGATTGCAAGAGGGGACCATACGTAGATTTGAACATTTGTATACGTGACCTATATGTATGTATACATATGCATATTTGACGCATATATAGACGACGACATTTATATCTAACGTGTATAGTTGTGTGTATCTAGGTATGTTTATATGTGGTGTGTACATCAACACGCGTGATATAATCTACCACTACAGAAGGGGGACACGCGAAGACCTGAATATTATGTATGCGCGTGTGATGCTCTTCTAACCAATTGAAGCTTTAATAGAGAGCGACCTGCTGCAAAGGATAGAGCCCTTTCAAGTGTACACACAGAAAGCTGCTGGTAGTGACGCCTTTAAGCAGCAGTAAAATACGAACGTCGACAAGCAGCGAGTCGTCTCCTTTGAGCGAGCTCTACATGCGTGCTCTATCATGACGTGATGGGTCGCTACTGGGGCCCCAGTGCTAATAGCAACAAACCACGAGTGGTGGTCCCTCAACACTAGCAACAAAGAGAGAGAGCGTCACAATATATATATCTATATATTCTACTCTGTGTGGATTTGTAGAGTGAACGTCTGGTGGTGGTACAGCAGTTGGAAATTTCACCTTCGATCCATTTTCCGTTCCCTACGGCAAACACACCCAGTTGCGAAAGTAGAATTTAAGGGACGCTTAAGCGCAGCACTTCGTGTGATGGAGCTGCGGAAGGGTAAAACTTTCTTTGCCAGGTTTTTGTACCGATCCCACGCAAAGACCCACTGAAGGACGACGTTCTTGTCGTCAGGAACAATAAAGAACTGGCACACGATATTTTAATTCACGCGCCATTTGCTTCATTCCCAATACATACATGTGCTGTGTTTCTTTACGCGCAAGGCTGTACACGCGACAATGCATCTGCAATCACATACGTAAAGAAAAGGCGAATGTAACGGAGCGCCAGTTGCCCTACGTTTTCGGGGAGAACCGCGCACAGACTCCTTCGAAGAAGGAAGAAACCAATAAATCTATAATGTTTTTACAACGAGAACCTTCTGCTCTCCGCCTCGGTTCCCCCGCGCATTGTATCTTCAACCGAGAGCTGGACTCACACCTGTCTCTGCACTCACTTGCCCCAAATATATATGTTGAAATGCACCACCAGAGAAGCTTTTACGGATCGTTAGTGCCCTCCACAGGGGCCTGCTGCTGCACTGGTAAAGTGTTGAACGACACTTTGCACGTCGAACTGCGAAATAGATACTCACTTCTACCCCATGGCGATGTCGTGTACTGACGCGCGGGAGTGGCGTGCGAAAGAGTGTCTGTGCGGGAAACGCACGTCAGCACACCTTTGTGGCTGCGATCTCTGAAGATGAGAAAGACAATGGTTTTCGTGCGACGTCTTGTATTCAACTTTAGCATGAGATTATTTATCACCACCGCTCCATTATATCTTTTCCTGAGTACGCGCTCACACGACTCTGTACACCTTGCGTCTTAAGAATTACAATACTACCGAATATGCTTAGTTAGAGCAGGTTCTTACAGTCACAGAGTTAATTAATAAATGTTCATTCGAACAAACGCCCGCAAATTTAACACACTGATGCTGAAATGCAGAAAAGATGCAACTGCGCACGGACAGAAGGCGATGCCATGCAGTGCATCGCCGCTCTTCCACACACAGTGGAAAGCTAAGAGACGTCGCGTGCAGACTTTCCCCACAGATCTCCTGGAGAAAAGTGTCTGCGTAGGACAGGAAAGGAAGCGTTTCTTACAGCCGCATGTGGCCTCCTGTTCTTGTGAAAGCTGGCATACCTAGAACAGGAAAGCTTGAGCAGCCCCGACTCCTATTTACTGATGTCTGCCAAGGAGGCTGTGCTTGAGCATCTGCAGCTGATACCAGGGTTTTGACGGGGCAATACGTTCGTAGTTCCCTAGTGCCACCGGCATTTCCCCGTATTCACGTGGTTTGGTATGATTAAGGAGAGCTAACAAATCTTGTTGATGCTGCTGCTTTACGTGCCTGCGTCGCGATTTTCTCCAGTCTTCGCTTCCGTGCTTCACATCCGGCGTGGCTTTCCTACTCGGGCGGTGAGTCAGTAGCCCACGTCTGCAACTAGAAGAAGACGTGGACGAGGAAGGCGAAGTCGAGTTAGGAGGGGAACAGGAGCGAAACGCAGAAATCGCCTTCGTCTGGGGATTGGGTGGGTACGCACGACGTGGAGAAACAAGAGCTGTGCTGTGTTCTTCCGCAGAGCCAGCCTCGCTCAGACGCCCGGCAATTATCTGCAGGACATACCAGTGCGATGTGAAAAACTAAAACCAGGGCTTAGTCGAATATATGGGGAAAAAACCTGCACAAACGTGCCTGTCAATATACTTCAACGTGTGGAGGCAACATCGCAGTGGCCATACAAACGTTTCGCCGCGTGCCCAAGCACCGGTGCGACAAGGTATACGACCAATTGGATGGGGTACTACTTTGTATGTGTCTTCAGAGTCATTCGATGGCTTTATAGATGCAGAATTACACCTCCGACATTATGAGGAATAAATAGCAATATGCCACATTTCACACGCAGTGGCGCCCTAGATGTAGCATAAGAGAGATCAGTAGTAAATTCTTCGAAGTGAGAAGTACCTGTGAATTTAAAGGAAAGGCTGCGTCAGATAGGTGCGCGGCGGCAAACGGACGAGAAAATCTGTTTTTCACTGCTTTAAACAGACATTACGGGAGCCAAAACGGAAGCAGAAGCGTTTGCACGACATCAAGCTGGAGGTGCTTATGTGTGAGATGTAGGGAAGAAGTACGTCTTCAGCAAATTGTCTTGTACGGGCAATCGAACCACTCTACGTCCTGAGTATGTGTGTGTAGGGGTGCCAGGAAATGCATGTGTAGAAACGCATGGGGGCCGCATACATGCATATATATATATATATATATATGAATTTGAAACGAGAACCGCGCAGATAAATCATGTAGTACCGCGAGAAAGTCGAGCCCATGTGTGCAACGGTAAAGACGAACATTTAATGCTACACGCTTTCTACTGACTTCGGGCACAAAAGTTCAAGTACCACATACGGCGAAACAATATACAGAGATTTTCTCCACTGCAGTTGAAAGACTTTCAGCTAAACAGGTCCACGTCACCTGTATATACTGGTGAGCGAGACCCCCGGTCCAATATCACAGTTCGCACAAATACGTATACGACTTTGTTAGTCAACTGTAGGACTCAACACTAGGGCCTCTCTTTACAACCGACGAACGGAGCACAATGAGGCGCACACATGTACACGCACACACACACACACACACACACACACAGACGTCAGCTCGCCTCTCTGATCCCACGTGAAATGTTCGTCCATGCGTATGGAAAATATACACACAGGTGAAAAAATGTGCACGGCAGACCAACTACGTTGCAGAGAATTGCGCCGGTTTTGAGGACGAGGAGTGCGACGCCTGCTATAACCAGCAATTCTGTCGTCGCACACACGTATGTACAGAGAGACACACAAATACATGAACATTTACCTCCCGCAAATTTGTGCGGGCTCACTGACTGCGATAGTATTAATATTCGTCTCATGTCGGTGTTCCGAGCACCAGAGTACTGCGGTTGTATGTACGGAGCGCGGGAAACTGAAAATGCACCGAAGCCCCGATAGGAGCACCCGCAGCAGCCAGCAAAGCAAGAACTGTTCAGAATGGCAACAGTGCTGCCGGGCCACGCTTGCCAACTGCTGTCGGTCACTTTAGTCATACATGGCTGCACGTAGGCGTGGCTCTACGTGTGCAGATAAAAAAACAGAGACGGGGCTATTCAGGCAGGTATCCAGAGAGACCTTATTAAACACACAGTGCACTGTGCGAACAAAGCCGAGTGCATCGCAGGCGTATGAGAGGCTTCTCCTTGCAAGTCTGGAGACACATCGGAAAAGAGAACTAAGTGCAGCGGAGGAGTAGGAACAAAAAAAGATGCACTCTTCGACCTGTGTCCCTCTGTAAAAGGCGGCGAGCAGCTGTGCTTGGACGGGTGCTGTCATTTTTACAGTGCGTGTACAAAGTGGAGCTGAATATGACGCGTACAACGGAGTGCATACGAAATAGTGTGGTCGCTCTGGACAAAGACGCCTATGTGAAATTCTACTCCCGTACGCGTGCGCACCCATGCTTCAAGGGGGTCGTGAGGTGGCGCTTGCTTTGTTTTTCTGATTGTCGTCATGTGAAGCATACTGATGTTTGTGGGCTGCACACGTGTGATACAACCAGCTGACGTCACCTAATCTACATGTCGTACACGAACTCGCCGTTTCGCACATGCCAGCACACGGCGCGAACGTCTCTGAGCACGTGGACTGTCTACACAGTCAGGAAAGTAGATGCATACATATCCACCCCTTCCAGCTTCGATGCACCCGCAATCCCTCTGTGCGTATACAACAGGTGAACATAAGTATGCACAGGCCGAAGAATACGAGAGTGTAAAGAGGTACTCACTTGCGCGCACGTACAACTAAGACGTGGCCGGTAACCGAAGTGAGGGGGCTAAACTTACGTTGGAGAGTTTGAAGCGGTCGTATGCAACGGGATTCACCAAGCGTATGGTGTCCTCTATCAGCGTTGGTTTTATTTTTTTGTCGATATCGTACTCTTGACTCATACATGGAGAAGAATTGACCTCTATAAGCCAAGGTTTAGCTTCTGCGTCTATGAGAATGTCATAGCCAAAGAGTTCAAAAGAATTTGGTTGGAAAGGTATGAAATCGCTGCAACAGGATAAACTTTTCAATATGACTAATACAATACGATTCCAAAGAGGATCCCACTCCAGCCCGCTTTGCTCAAGGCGGATCCGCAGCTCATCGAGTAACAATTTGCTGCCCTCGCCACAAATGCTTCTGCTGTCTCTCGTATCTCTCTCGTCCCAGTGCTCTGAACTGTTGAATCCGGGGCAACTTCTAGATGGGGAGTCATTTTCAAATACCTACGCGCAGCAGAGGAATGGAAAACAACACCGTCTTGTTTCGTCAGGTTGCAGAAGGAGGCACTGAATTTTTCCCCCTTTCTTTCTAATACAGTTGCGATAGTTGGCTACACATGACTACATGCACGCACATACATTATATGTACATGTGTATTCGTGTACAGATTCGTTTGGACTGCCCTTGCATCAGATCTCGTGTAAAGTGCAACTTGCAAGTCAGAACGTTGCAATTATGTGGTCACACGACAGTGAACTGCGATGGAGACGCGGTTCGGCTGAGACGTGTGATGTGTCGCCCACGCAGTAGACGAAGTTACTTATAGTCAAAAGGCACGCTCAAATCTTTAAAAGGTCGTCTAACGATAGGTAATTGCCATGTCTTAGACTCTGCATGAATGTTTCGTGGGTGTACATCTGGCTGTCTATCTGTCTAGCTAGCTGTAACCCCCCTGGCGAACGAGTGGACGCACAAACGTACAGGTCTCGTGAACAGCGGCCCTACAAAACGAAGATAAGTAAATACGTATTCCCCTCCAGTTTGCGTTCCAGTGGTGCTCCCGGGGATTGCGTGTTCTAACGCCAATCCGTAGTGCAACAGATTAGACTACTTTACTTCTTTCCAGGTGGCTTCATCTTCGGAATCGCTCGGATCCTGCCATTTCGTTTGAACTGAAGCATTTGTCAAGTGCATGAAGCGATTGCCAAAGTGCTCGGGGTCCAGCGAAAATGGAACTCGGGCGACGCGAGCGAAACCCTGTGTAGAAAAGACTCAACGAGTGTTGGATTTATACATAAGAAGACACAAGGTACAGTCAGGTTTTGGTTGTCCAACAAGTAGAAATGCGGATCTCGTGGGGTACACGAACCGTAGCAACGTTCATTTGCATATGCACAATCGAAGTCCAACGTGTCCCATGCATGCGAACATACTCACATGCATATATGTTTATGACCGTGCAACCCTAATATCTGTGAACATTTACGTGTATATAAATATACATATATACATATATATATATATATACGCGTATACATGTACGCGTATGAATACACGTACATGTACACACACACACACACACACACACACACACGTGCATAGAGAATAGCACCTCCGCGGATGTGGCCGTGCGCTCTGGCGGTCACGTAGTGTGTACGTAAACGGTTAAGTGTATGATTGAAGAAGTTCGAGAAATGCAGCAATATCAAAATAGTCGTATGCGTCCCGCGTCTCGGTTAGTTTGCAGCGGTGCAGTTGGTGGATGACTCACCCCGACTAGCACGCGGAAAACAGACGGTATTCATAGACTGCTTCCATGATGTGCGTAGGTGCACTACCCAATACACAACCTTTTAAGAAGAGGTTTTGCACCACGGCGTGAAAAAGAGTTCGCATAGAAAATGCTCTCACGCACCGCCAGTTTGTGTTTGTCAGCCAGTGTGCACTTTTCCACACATTTATACACACACGTGAATTTGTTTTGTTGCCTGGCAGTGCAGGCGAGGAAAATCTGAATTCGTAGTGCATTCTCCCTTGTGGCGGACCTGTTTGTAAACGAACGCTTCCAACGGATTGAAAGAGGTGACCAGGACATAGAGTCGCAGGTCGAATTTGCGCCCGTTCAAGAGCAGAGGATTCGCAATGTACTCTTGAACAAGGATGTTTTCTGCGTACTTAATCTCTCGGATTGAGCCTGCGAGGTATATTCCTCTGCCTCGAGAACTATCTGTATTTCGAGATAGCGCACACTTGACACAGGACTTAGGAAATGCACTTTTCAAGGCTCTCCGCTGCACCTCCACTTTTACCGAACATATTGTTCCCCTACAACGTAGTTAATTCCTGTATGGGGATGCTAGTGAAAGCACATGCAGAATATCTTCTAGTTTATCTGTCCCGCGGCCCTCTGCCTGAGCTGCCTCGTAACATCACGCATAACCAATTCCCCGCGCAGGCGTGTCGGGGGGAATGTAGGTAGTGTATTCCACTCTTTCCGCTGGTGTAGAATATTGCCAGAAGTGCGGAGATCCTGTTCTCTGGCGGTCACCCATTGGTCTTGTGTTCAAGCAGCTAACAAAGAAGCAAAAGGGGGACAAAAGAAGGACACTCTCTTTGCTGATCTGTGCGGAGGCAAATATAGGACCTGCGCTTAGGCTTAATCCTGAACAGCGTGTATGCGAAGTGCTGCTCTTTTGTCTCGGGTTCACCGTGAAACACGTATCTTTACGCATAAGTATGAATACGTTTCTTTCGTTCCCTAGTGTCCTACTCTCAGTGACAGACGCACAGGATTTGCTGTCGAAGATATTTGCACTCTTACAAACCGAGCCGAAGGAAGTGAAGAGGAGGAGAAGCAGGTTGGCGGCTGTTTTGAAAATGAACATGCACGTAGTCGGTGTCCAGGAGACCGAGAATCCCCAACGATTTTGATGGTGGAGGTGCTGCTTCCGTGCACTAAAAGTGACACATTACGTACGTGCATGGCCTCTTGGCCCCCGATCACCATTGCACGACTGTTTGCTTGATAAGCATGTATCCCATCCTACATCGCTCAAAGGATGTTTCGCAGACGCGCAACAAAGCCGGCACGAATACTCGACGGGACACAACAGCTCATCGCTTACTCCTTTCCTCGCTGCTGGTTCTCGTCCCAGCGTTGCCATGCCAGACGTCCACACCATTGCAACTGCGTGCGGTGCATTGATAGAGGTGTGCTGCTCTTCTGATGAGCTTGTTAAATGGGAAGACTTCTACGACGTCCAGCTTGCTTTTCAGATATGATGACGCTTTTGCGTGCACCTTTCCGTACGCGATACGTACGCGTGTATACGTTACATGTACGCACCTGTTTGTACTTGTGTATGTACTGAATTTCCTCAAGCATTCTACGTGTAGAGAGGCGCACGACCGGCTGCGGATAGCACTGCGCTGCCTCGTTCTTGTAGTGCAGTTCGAATGGGTTTTTAAAGGCGGTTACGACCACACTTACATAAATTCTCCCACGCTGCCAGATACTTCCAAAATGGAGTCAAATCAGCTCCGAACTAATGTGTTAGTCCCGAAAGTAGGCGTACCTTTTGGTTTGCATATCCATATGGATTTCCGTTTCTGTTCCTCCGCTTCGCACATGTCGTTGAACAGTGCAATGTGCTCCTTTGGCATGCAGTAAGTTTTGGGGATAATTTTAAAAATCTCTGAGCGTTTGCCTGCCAGTTTCTGATACTTCTCTATGCACTCTTTCAACCTATCTTTCCTCGTTAACTGCCTGGCTTCCGGGAAATGATTGACCTTTTGGAAGGAAAGAAGTTTGTTGTAGTTTATGCGGGGCGGTCGCCACGTCCACAAGAGGTTCCATCCGTACTCCCAGTGCTGCCCTTCAGGAATAGGCTCCCAATCTTCTTCCTTTTTCAGAGCTCTGCAATCAAATAAGTACTCGTAGGCACTTTGACTCTTCGTGCGGCCTGCTACGTAAACTGTAAAGCGCACGCAGACTGCCACTTCCAAATCCGTCGTCCGTTCCCAGCGACACGAGTTCCACAATTCTTCTATCGTGCATGACCTTTTGAATGGCTGTGCTTCGCTTCACTCCGAACCGTAATAGCGAAGATTCGTGACGCGAATTCGTACCCTCAAGTGAAGCGTCAACTTCCGAAGTATGTCAGCGCAGTACATATATGTAGTGCTACGCTCAATATCTGTATAAAATATCTGCGTGTGTACACACAAACACACGCACACACACCCGCTAAGCCCTGTCCGCCTACGTTGTTGTCCGTGAGTGCCAGTTTATACTTGTCGTACTCGGTCACGTATCCGTCTCAGTATACGGGTATCCTTCTACATTCTACATACGTACTCGATGTAAATGTTCACGTCTTCGAAGGGACAGAATTCTACGGGTGATTCTTTTGCAGGCGTATGTGTAGAACTCTAATCGGAAAAAGCGCCGTTCCATGAGTGATGGCTCACCTACAGACAATGTTCAACACTTCCGGCCTGCTCTTTTCCACTTTGTAGAACCGAGTTACACGGTGACACATGTTTTCTGACTTGCGACTCGACACCAGTTCGGTTTTCTTCGTCCCTGGGTGGGACAGGTCTGCGCAACATTTCCCGTTGTTAATAAGGATTTCGCGCAGTACGCAAGCATGCTTAGATTTGTCGCTCTCCGTGAGAAGGTCTCCCAACGTAGGAAACTGACGCTGAATATTCAGCAGCAAACAGTTGTCCTCTTTGTGACCACAGTCCTCGCTGGCAGCTGTTTCTCCTTCTGATGGAAAATTGGGTTTTTTAAGTGTCAGCGAAAGATGCCTTTTCCTGTGGAGTGGAGAGCTGTGGAGTGAAGAGCTCCAAGATTTACTACCCTGACTCACAGAACAGCAGCCTCCTGTTCCCCCTCTTTCGTGGTTCCTAGTTTTTATCGCTGTCCTTGACGGAGACAAGCTTCCCTCCTCTACAAGAAGGCAGCTTTCCCCCTCTTCGTTCTCTTGGCTTTTCTTGATGGAAATTGTCTGACAAGTGGGGTCTACTTCGTCCTCATTTCCAATTTGAATTCTCCACCCGAAGGCTGTAGAACCACTCACGCCGCTACGTTGGTGAGGCGTGGACCTGTTAGTACATTTTTCTGTCGATGGAGGTCCGTCCAAACCTGCAAGTAAAGCGTAGACTTTTTCCATCGTAGCCTTGCTGGTATCGACGACGATTTCACTGGACCGCTTCGTGCTTCCATCGAATTGGGGGAGTTCGGCAGTTTCACTCGTGTTTGGGGAATTTTTATTACTGGATGGAGAAGCATTTTTTGGGAGCGTTAAAGCCATCCTGTTCGAGTTGCCTTTCTTCGAAGCCTCTGCTTGTTTTGACTGTCCCTCCATCGTGCAATGGCACGGCACACTGGGGCAAGGGGGGCACTTTTCCTCTGGTGTTGCTTCACGTGCAGTCGCTTCTTTTGACGCGGCGGCTGCAACGATGGTTGTCTTGCAACGACACGGCATACCGGGGAAAGAGGGGCACTTTTCCTCTGATGCTGCTTCACGTGCAGTCGCTTCTTTTGGCGAGGCGGCTGCAACGATCGTTGTCGTTGTTGGCGCTGTTGATTCCGATACAACAGCTTCACCCTTTTGCACTTGTTCAGGAGTATTCCTGCTCATGGCTTGAATGATGCTGTCGATATCGCCGATAACTCCTCGGGCAGAGTTTCTGATTGACATGTGTGCCAGCTCATGATACACACATGTTTCGATGACGTCGTGTTCTTCTCCGAACTTCGATGCTGACCTTGCTATTGTACTTCCCTTTTTCTGTTTCAGCAGAACATTCTTTCGCGTGCTGCCCGTGCTGCTAGAGCGTTGTCTTGCCGCTTCTTCCCGACGAGCGAGAGAGTCCTTTGCAAGCGAGACTCCGCCTACGCAGTAAGTAGGCTTTGTTCTGTCACGGCCGCCACGTTCGTCAGGACCGGCCTGCGCTGCCTTTCGACACTGCAGATCTTCAGTGCAACTGTGTGACACTCTTCGAAGGGAAGGTTGGCGCCCGTTTTCTTGCTGGATTGCCGTCCGAAACACGTGTGAGGAGCTTTTAGCTGTCGGTTCTTCCGGTTTCAGATCCGAGGGTCTGGCAGGGACGGCCACCTCTACGGCTGGGGGAATCACAGTGGATACACGTTTTTCTTCATTGCTTTCTTCAGCTTTTACTAGTGCGGCGCTCTTTGCTCGTGAAGGAGCAGATAAGCCTCCGTCTGTTGGGCTGTAACTGATGTCAATGCTAACCCTTTCTGGAGCGATTGCTGGCGCGGGCTCTTTAACACTATCGGCGACACGTAAAGATGCTGTACCAAGGTTCACGCTCGTTTTGGAGTTGTTGTCCCCTCTTATGCCACTTGCTGTCGTAAACGTCTCGCGGCCCACCCGTCCGTTCCCGTCTTCGTGAGAAGACTGTTGTGCTGGACTATCACAGCTGCCGCGGAGTTTTGTTCTTCCCTCGCGCTTGCATTCACTGGATGCTTCCGCCTTCGAGACTTTGCAAATGTCCTCTACAGGATCCTGTTGTCCATTGAAGCCTTCCGTAGTGGACTGCTCCTCTAAAGGAAGAAACTTATATTTTCCCGCCACATCTCCCAGTTTCTGCTGGCTCTTTAAAGGTTTCTGCTGTTCGTTTTGTTGTTCTGTACTTGCCGCTGTCCCTAGTGAGCCTGCACGGGTGATAGCGCTATGCGTCTCGGCGAGTGGAACGCAAGGATGTGAATCGCAATGAAGTGTAATAGCCTTGGAGGTCGTCTTCTCTCTTCTTCTGTGCGGCTTCTCTTTCAGTGGGTGACGTTCGATCGAACAAGTCGCTCGCACTTTGTCCTCTGTAAGGAGTTCGCCAGAACACTTTTTTCTTCTAATCTTCTTCGGAGTATCGTGTGCGCCGCATTTGGGCACAGGAAGTTTCGTGCCACAGGCCCTTCTTCTGCAGCGCTTCACAACTCTGAAGGGAGGTACGCAGGCCACCTGCACACATTCGAGAGCAAATGCGGCTCAAATGCGTATGTTAAACTGTCCCCCTTTATGGTTTCCTCGCCGTCCATATATGAATTAAGTTGATTGGCAGAAGGTGAACAGGTACTTACGTGCGTCCAAGTAGACTTTTAGCCGTCAGTTCTCTCGAAGAGCCTCTGCGACTAAATCTCAGATGGTACTAGCGCAGTGTGCTGGGGGTGGTAGAGGCATGCGAGCTGTGTAGACCTGTGTCCCTATATGTCTTTACACTCACTCTATGCGAGTGAGTGTGTGACTTAGAATTGGCAGTGCAGTACTGAGCTTCGGCCTCTTTGGAGAATTCTTCGAATGGCAGCATGTGTGTATCGCGAGCTCAAGATGGGGAGCTGCCAGATCAAACAAAGTAGGTGCAAAGTCGTGCCGGGAGTACATGCGGATATTCACAGGACCATGTTAGCACGCTCCTGGAAGAAACGACGTTTTACCATTCCATCCGACACATTACATTACACGGGATTGACAGGGGTAGAATTGCCGAGTTGCCATCTTCAACTTTTCTGTTTTAAACTGGTCGACGCGATACCTGTGCATCGCACCGGCGTGCTGCCAGTGGAGATCGCAGAGAAAGCGTCAGAAACGGAGAAGAAACTTCACCAAAGACCTTCTTTTCAAGGGCCTGAATCCGAAAATTTGACACCCAAATGCTGACGAGGGCTTCTTCTGGATGTGATCGTCAATACACGCTCTTCGACTGGAGACAGAGGGGCACGATTACGCCGGTGCATACGGCGGACCTGGAAGACATTCAGTCTTCTCCAGTGTTCAAGGACCACCTCAACAGCTCTTTCACCAAGGCAGCTGTACTGCACGGCCAACAAAATGAAAGGCTACATCTCTTTGGAGACGAAGAGACAACGGAGGTTTCTTTTTAGAAGTTAGATCCACTTACTGCAAAATTTGACACTCGCGATCGTGCCTGTGCCGAATTGACAGAGTCGACGGCAAGAGCCGTCCCAGATGCCTTCGAAGCAATTGAAGCAGACGAATTTTGAAGCGTAGAGCTTGAGCGATCCCAACCGAGTCGAGGATTTGCCGTGAAGGTAACGTCCCCTAATGAAGACACTGTGGAGTTGACAGAGACTGAAACGCCGTCTTTGCGAGAGGCCAGTGCATTGAGAGAAAGCATAGATTTCTCTCTTTTTGAGTAAGTTGAAGTCGCCGGATGTATTTGTCCCTTGGTGCTTAGCAAGGAGGAAGCATAGGTTTCTGGAAAGGACTTGGAGGGATCCGCTGGAAGGGATGCTTTTCTGTCGTCTGCGGCAGCTGTCGCCACCTCTGCTCCTGCTGACGTTGCCACGGAAGCTGATGCGTATGCAAAGTTTTGCACGCGTGGGTCTCCTTCATTTTGGCTAGTGCAAGTGTTCTGCACGGAAAGAATGTTTTCTAGCATGCAAGCACAAGACTCTCTCTCTCGAATCTCCAGTTTTACAAGCCTGAGCAAGCCGATGGCGCTTGTCCGTCGTGAACTGCTAGATGTAGCTTCTTGCAAGTAACGAACGAGTTTCTTTTGCAACTCCTGCAGTTCCGGATAGTCTGCAGGTAGAGAAACCCCGGAAAGCTACAGCAGAGCAGGACTTTCAACGACACAGATATGTAGGGTTATCACTGCAGGTGATGTTGTGAACTATGTGGCTGCTTCTACACACAATTACTGTCTTCCTGCGTCGCCGGTCCTCTGCGCCGTCTCCTTATCCTGCACAACTCCGTTTAGACATAACTCTCGGATTTGTAAACGATCCCGGTGTCTGGGACCTACCGAGGTCGTATATCTCTTCCTTCACCGGGAATAGTGCTGTCGAGTCCTTTTCTATGGGAAGAGGCGAAGAACTCCTCTGCAAAATAGCAGCAGTTCCCAGCAGGCTATCGCTGCTCTTACTGCTGTGGTCAGCCCCTCGCATCCTGCGCTCTAAAGAGAGAAAGGCGCATTGTCCAAACTGCTTCGAAATGCCCTTTTCATTTTTCAGACAGCCTGTGTCCGTGGAGGTGATGATGTCGAACAGATATCGAAAGGCGAACGTGGTTGCCCTCCGTCGCACGTCGAGAGTTACCTGCCGTCTTGAACAGACAGCCTGTGGGGCAGCCGCTGTATTACACAGCTAGCAGCGGCTTTTTAAAAAGTTAGAAATAAATGGTTCATTCCAAAACACACCCACAGGTGAGAAGGGGCAAAAGGTGTGGACACCCGGAAGAGCGCATTTGCAGCACAAGCAAGTGAACATCACGCAAAAGTACTTCGTGCTTAGACCAGACCGGTAACACCAACCTACCAGTAGGATCTGTCTCTCGGCTGCACACACATTGCTCATTGGACTTTATCGCGTAACGACATTGTCCTCAGGAAAATGGGAACACCGTATCTGTGCAGTCTCATCGACACAAGCTCAGAATCGCCCCTTTTCCCGAAAATTTCCTGTGATAAATGGAGTCACCTCTCCGTCACTCGCCGGCTTCCCCGTCGGCGCACCACCGCCCCACCAAATGGAATTGTTGTCGAGGACTGGTCCGAGGACGCCTTCCCCTAGACGTAGTTACGACTTTCACGAGTAGATAGCTACTGCAGTGCTGAAATACCGACACAGGGCGCGGCCCCACAAAACGCTGAAGTACGTGAGACACATCATTAATAAGCGACAACCGTTGAACAACTCGAGTTGCCGATTCGCCGCTACCGCCATTAGGCACGGGAGCCTGCATTCGGGTTTACACTGAAGCATCTGCCATCTATAGATCTCTGCGACCAATCTATGGAACCCAATCAACGTTGACGCACACAGAATCTTCCACGTTCCTGGGTATGTCTTTCAGCTGCGTGGTCACCCACGTAGTGCCGACGGGGAGACAGATTATGATTAGCCTTCGTCCCGCAGGCCTCGCTTAGAGCTGAGGACCTACTCGGGACTAACACCAGTGGGCTTCTTCGCTGCTCCTACTCTGCTCTCAACAGCTTTCGGACGATCATCCTGTGCGGCAGCTGTACAGAAGATCACGCGGAAGTAATCTTTAGTGCTGTGACGCTTCGCGTTTTCATTTGCTACACAGAAAGACGAAATCAGTCTTCACCTCGCAGCCGTACAGAAGACCATGCGGAGGGAATCCTTAATGCTGTGCCACTCATTTTCACTTGCTACACAGGAAGAGAAAATTGGAAGTTCACCTGTGCTACAGAGAACTACGAAATCGGACTTGACTTGTTCGAGCGCTAACTGGACTTAGTCACTCTGATAGAAAACAGAGCCTTAACCGGACTTTGCTTCAACGGCGGTACTGGCAGTTGCAGGATTTTCTCCGCTTCTGCAGTTGACCTACGTAGGTGCGAACAACGCCTGAAATCACAGTCCGATGGATGCAAATACTCGGTCCTACTCGGCCACGTCCGCGTGTGCGGTGGCAGCCCCCCCAACAATTGTTAACCACTACCTGATCATCTTCCCCGCTTCATTCGCAGGTGGCGCTAGCTCCTACACTACCGTTTATAGACTTTCCGACTTCGTCTGCGCAAAGTGAGTCCCTGTGTAGGGGATTACGTTGGGCCATCAATTGCTGAACTCATTCTCCACCTTCAAAATCTTTCTACCTTCACGGGCATTCCCAGACGAAGCCGTTTATCAATAGGTTCACCTGTGTGCGTATAATATTCGGTGAGAGACACCTGAAGGGCGTCTATGAGGTGAACTGTCTTCTGAGTCTTTCCATGCGTCCCATGCACAACGACAATAGTTTTCACGTACACACGTGTGTATTTGCGTGAGTATGTTGCCCGATGAAATGTGGGGTAGAGGACTCGGGTGACTGAGCTGTCGGAAGACGATATTGACCGACAGCAACAAACACCCTTAGATGTGCTCGTTTCTTTGTGAACGTTGTTGCGCTGAGCGTTCCGAGGACTTGATTTTCCTCCCAGATAACACAGTGCAGGGGCAAAGTTCGGCAGTTTCCAAACGGCAAAACGTAGTGATGATACACTCTTTGGGGGGAGTGCAGATCCAATCATTTCGTCTGGTGGGTGCTGCATCATGAAAACGAGCAGAAGCCACTAATACACGGGCTCAAAGACGTTACAGACTCCAGCATTTCTTTCACCACATTCACCACCTGCCTAGCACTCATTCGTAGATTTCTCTCGTAACATACATCAATAGAATGCCTTTTCGGTCGCAAGCTTCCGGTCACACGCTACAAAAATGGTAATTGGCACACCGCCACAAGTATGCAGTACGCCCGGGGGCCATAAAGGTATAAGTGCACCCAGCAGCATTTAAGACAAGCACGTGGGTGCCTAGGTAGCTGCACACCTCGCACACGTATGCGTTACATACGCGATACACACTTGAAATATGCAGTCTGACGCGTAGCTGCGTGCATAGTTGCACACATGTGCGTATGCACACGTAGGCTTTGGTACATCGCATCTACATGTATTACATTCACACGTGTACGCAGGTATGCGTATATTTACACGTACGTAAATATGTGTTCGACATGGTAAACGCTCCATTTGGGACGCAATAAGCGCCAGGATGTCCTCCAACTGCTCGAGACTCTCTTCGCCTTCCTGGCCAGCAAGTGATGATGGGAAAGGTTCCGTACGTTCTTCTCCGTACAAGCCCTGTGGTACGAGCTGAAGAAAAATGCCTCTGTCGTTCCGCGTTAGATTTGCACCTTGCGCAGACCGCCTCTTCACCAGGAGGCAAAAGGATCTTTCAAAGGATCGACTGCCACGGCGTCGTCTTTCTCGTCCGGATAAGCTTCAAAATTCGATAAGTCATCCATACCCTGGTGCCCGTCAACGCACCACGACATAAAAGTAGATGTCTTAAGGTTATAGATCATGCATTTGCGAAGCTGGATGAACGGAGCTATGTTGAGAACGTCCGTGTGCGTGGACGCATGCTGCCGCATACTGTGATAACGCCACAGAGAGTTCTACGCCTAGCTGGTGCCTACCACGTACATGTACTTCTCCGAGCCATAGAAAGGGCTTACGCAGACAGAGTCAAGTCACAATTATGTGCTGCAGGCACTTTTGACTTCTCTCTCAACTTTTCTGGAGCGGAGACGGTAATACGAACTTGACTGGCATAGTCCGAGAAAGGTTCTGTGTCACTGGCTGCCAGGGCACTCTCTTTATCACGTGGGAATCAGTGTGAAGGCCCGCTCAAACGTGGAATACGCGTGATCTGCTCCAAAGAGCACACGTACGCCCTGTCAATGTTTTGACGCCGAGGCCTTGTCTTTTCGAAACACGTTATGTTTACGCGGCCGTAGCAACGGCGTTACGCAGACGACTGCAGTGTAGTGCGACACCTCAAGTCAACCTAATCTCTAAAGCAAAGAAACGCTAACCTTTACTGTTGGTTTATAACGCGGAACTACTTTTTTGGCTCTGAGTTCATCGAAGGAAATTGTGGAAAACCACTTGCATTCTTTGATGTCTTTCACTCCATTCTTCAAATTGCCCCATCTTTTGGATAGGTCGGCTTGTAGAAGTTTTTTCACCAAGACCTTCGCGTCCCTGAATTGTGCATAAAGATTGTGGGTGCTCGAAAAAGTTCACGTTGCGTCATGTAGAAACCTGAGCCAACTGGTCAGATGTTTCGCCGTCTGCACCGAACGGTGAAAAATAACCCGGTGTCGACCTCACGTTGTGACGAGGTTTCAGTGAATTTTCACAACGTTTCAAGGACAGCCCACTATCTGCGAACACCGACGCGTTAGTTTGCACTTCGCAGCTACGAGACTGTAGGCTCGCGTAAGCAGACATATATCTGCACGCAGAGATATATGCCGGTGGGCCCTGTGTTTCGCCAATATATCTTCTCCTTCTCCAGCTACCACGTTGCACGTGGACCCACGGGTGTCTGTATGAGTGTATATCTGTGTCTGCATCTGTAACCGGTAACGTGTGCATATTCCTGCTTGTTGATGAACACATGCGTTCAAAACAACCATGTGTATTTGCGGGGCCCTTTCTGTACATGTTTCGACTTCTCCTGAGAGACGGAAATCTGCCGCTGTCAGAGCAAAGATGCAGTGTCTACCAAAGTGTCTAATGTGGGTAGCGCAAATCTTGCGACGTTCATCCAATGCCTTGCTGCGCACAGACAGAGCCGTTTCCGTTAAGGCCACCCGTTGTGAGGCTCTTACTGATCAGTATGGTTAAATGCGTCTTACTTGTCGAAAAATTTGGGGAACACGAACTTTCCTGCTAGGATCTTCTGGTAAATACCCAGTGGATCATCATCCACAAAAGGTGGATATCCGACGATCATCTCGTACACCAGTATACCCAAAGTCCACCAGTCGACAGGCTTCCCGTGGCCTGAGACAAATACATGCTACGTATTCTGTACATGAAAGGAACTTCACTCCTCCAAACACAGGCATCTGTAGAGCCCAGCCTGCGCCAGCAAGCCACGTCCTTTCTGTGTATGCGAATTTTTTAACGTGGAAAAGTGCAATTCGCAGTGCAGCTTTCTCGATACATTTCTACGCTATTATTACTGTCGCACGAAGTGTTCCGGACGACCAGATGCTCGCACCGATGTCGTGCGCGCGATGTGTGCTTTCGCTAACTTTAGTTCCCTCCGAAACTGACAGCGTAAGCTCGAAAGTGGCCCTCCCTTTGCTAGGAGAAGCTCTCGAATTTTACCTTTGTTCAGAAGTACTTCTGGAGCAATGTACTCCGGAGTGCCACACAGCGTGTCCGTCCGAAATTCCACCACTTTTGCAAATCCGAAATCTGTCAGTTTCACGTAACCAGTTTTATCCAGTAGCATATTCTCCGGCTTCAGATCTCTGCGTACCAGGGATTGCAGCGGAACTCGTATGTCGCGCTGGTATTATATCTGAGAGCTCGGTTGCCAACTCACATTCTAGGCACCCTCATCAGGCGCTCGAACCTAATGGTTAAGTTATCAGCGTATATGCGAGCGATGCCGACAGTGATACAGCTGGCCTTGTGTACTCGGGTGGTTGCCCAAGTAGACATGTTCTTTGGACAATTTCCAAGTATACGTAGCACGCACGTGTGGGTATGTCTGTGGCAATTTTCACGTATAAATACCGTGCACGTGCAGGCATTTGTGGGGTGCTAGCTCTCACACAAACACGTGTGCCGTCCAGGTACGTATACGTGGAAATTACCCGACGAATGTGTCCACATGGATAGTCACCTGAGTACTTTCTTGCGTACAAATATGCAGTCGCACGCTACTGAGTCTTGTTAGAAGGAGGTGTATAACGGTTACACCACTGACCTGTAGATAATATTTTGGGCATGAAGGTAGTCGAAGATGTCTACTATCTGGGCTGCGTAGAAGCGAGCTGTGTCGTTGTCGAATCTTTTCGCTCGCCTTAAATGGGTGAAAAATTCACCCCCTAGAAGTACAGTGAGAAAACGCCAGGACGGCCAACGCACACGCCTGTGTGCGAAGAGGTCTGCTTTCCACACTCCGTTATACAAAATGAAATAATATACGTAACGGTCACTGGCTGTAGTTGGAAAGCGTAGAGATTGATGAAATGGCGTTCTATTGCTGTAAGGGGGAACGATGTCCGTTGCGTTTAACAACGGTTGGAGCTGGTGGACAACTCGCCGTGACATGTCAGATTCATCCCAACCTAATCTCAAGGCTCAGTTCCTGGGGCGACGCACGGCCTCCGACAAGAAAGCGTTGTGGCAGCTAGTTGTTGATTAGTCACAGAGAATGTGGGGGGCAGTCTACGTAGTCTTATAGAGGAGGACAGGTGTTTCTGCGTATCGAGCGAGGACGCCTGCCTGTCTTAGTATACGCCTATCTTCTCAGTCAGTTGCACGCACTTAAGCAGCTTTGTCGCCAGACACGTGTGTGCTGCGCAGATTTGCACGTGTCACGAGCACGGCCCATGCTTTGGTAACAGGTGGGAAGGTGAACCTTGCGTCGATGACGAAGAGTGAGGGCTAAACAGTTCTACACTCGAAGTGTGCCCTTCTGAGCAGTGTGCGACATCTTGAGGAGCTTGAACTGACCTGGGACGAGCTCCAGAACCAAGTACAGGTAACGGCTATCATGAAAACTTCCGAAGCAGCGAACCTGTTGAAGAAGGAACATAACGCTGCCCCTTCGATACAGTGTTGCCACTCTGTATATCACCGTGGCAAGCCACGAATGAACTTTGAAAGAAGTGACAGCCTCGGTGATTGCTTCTGCTGCAGCAACGGTAGCGGGCGGCAGCAAATGCAGTACGCCGCCTCCGCGTGGATGTGATAGCAGTGTGAGCGGTCGATGCAGGTGGAACAACAGGTGTACTTTAAAGCTTCTTGCAAAAGCAATTCTCACGGTAAGAGGATGATCCAAGGAGAGGAGAATTTTTTTCTCGTTTGTTATATGGTCGACGTGTTTTAACTTAATGATGGCTGCTTTCTTCAGGATCTTGACAGCCACTCGAGGGGGTACTTGCGTCGGGTCATCGATGTTGTTCGATGTAGATTTGAGATACCTGGCAGACTTAACGCGGCCGAAGGACCCTGAAGCGCACACCGCACAGATGTGCAGAGCATCACACTTGAGGAAAGCAAAGGTTTGCACACGGCAGGGGATTTACAACTTCTCTTTGGTACCTAGTAAGCTGGGGCGTGCAACCAGGGGAGCAGTTCAATTGTTGTTTCTTTTCCCAACCTTGCTGCGTGATTTGTAAACGAGTATACAAAGACACAATATGCGCCCGTTACCAGCTGGTGCTGCCCAATAATTCGTCACGCGTACCAAACAGTCAGGTTAGGGAGAACGAGTGGTTACATTACTTGTACAAAAAGGGAACCGCGAACAACTTATCAGCTTGTATCAATTGTCGACTGGTGTGCTCATGCGCGACGTCTCTTCTACATCAGGGATGGAGTACGTTGTCACCGCGCACCGGGGGGGTGATCGAAAATACTGTGCAGATGCGGATCCCGTGGAACCTAATGTGGTCCGGAGCTGTGCGGCAGAATGTGAGCGAGAAGCGGAATGGAGGACTCTAGCTCCAGGCACCACTGCAGTCTTAAGTCACACTTTGCTATGTGTGCTGAGAACACTACGGAAACATTGGGCGCAATGAGTATCGGTTCTGCCGCCTACCGTGGCGCTCAGATTATCAGCAGTGGCACACTGCGATCTGTATAGTAAAGTATTTGCATGTGTCCCGAGTCCCCCTTGTCAAAAAATATGTAGACAGGTGTGTGCAGATGTTGTGTCTTGAGGCAGTGCCCACCAACCAGGAGAACGTACGTGACCGTTGGGGACTGCTTATTACCAGTGCCGAGGGTGGGACCGAATTCAAACGCTTCCTTGCCCGTCCCTGGGGGTAACATAGGCTTCTGCATTTTCCCGACTATGTCAAGGCAAAGGAAATTTTGCTATCTGCGTTTGAGGCGGGACCGCGCATACCACCACCGTGCGAAAAATATCAACAGGCGACGTCGAGTGCGTGGCCGGCAACGAAAGATGAATCAACCTGCTTTCCTGCCGCGTGCAGACGGTACGTCTTCGCGAAGCGACTGCTGTGTAATTGTCCCGCTGGTAAGCCTGATAGCCTCCTGTGTACAAGTTTGCCTATTCTGCTATGAAAGGTTTCTCGCCTCGGTCTTCAGGGCTTCGCCCCGCCTGGCAGCACTCGCGGTTGAAAACAGACAGCAATGGACCGAAACGAACCCGAAAAGAGGTAAAAGCTACCGGCCGAGATGATTCGGCTACCTGCCCTCTTGGGAACTCATTCAGCACAAATGCGGTACAAACCTTAGTTTCGACACACTTCTCAGGAAAAGTTACTTTTGTAGGACTTGCTGCTGTGGGGTCCCCAACACATCTTCCACTTCAAGCCCCCTGGAGCGCCGTCCCAGTCAGCACGGGAGGAGTTCAACACAGCGAGAGATTTTCTTTGCTATGAAACCGCTACGTTGTAGTATCCGTAGTATCAGAGTTGCTTCAATTCGCGGCGCTGTGAGGCAAGTCTGCTTTTAGGCTAGTTAAAAAGTCCCGCTGTTTATCGCTTCACGTCTGCAGACGCTGAAGCCCCAACAAAGCAATGTTTTAGCTGTTAGCTCGTTCACATTTCGGTTGAGTTCGCGATGGCCTGGATTTCCACCTGTGCTTCTTTATTTGCCTGCTTATTTCTGCTTCACCTAAAAATGCGCTAGAGCGCACAGGAGATGCATCGTGGTACGCTTCACGGCCAGTCATTCTTTTGACACATGGCTCGGGAAACGACTAGGTCAGAACGAAGCGCCACCCAAAGTCAACGGGATTTTTCGCATATTTCAGTTTTGCTGTTGAGCAGGGGAGCTCTGCAACTTTAGCGTTGACTGCCTCATTGCGACTGATGAGTCTCAGCAGTGACACTCGGAGAGAAGCAGTACACTAAAAAGGCAGTAGTAAATATTAAAAGCAGCCTCTTCGTGGAGAACCCTCACACCAGCTGCCTTGCTGAAGGGAAAGCATCAACAACAACGGCCTCCCGTAGACTGTCGGCGCCATCGTTCGCAGTAGAACGAGTAAGCCGGGGGTTTCATCCGGTAGAGTGCGCAGGTTGTGTTAAAAGTGGACGCGCATCCAGGCCGAATGAAACGCAGCAGGACTTGCCATCCGGCAGGCAGCGAGAGCCACTCTTTACCTTTGTCTGTTACGTGGGCGGACTCGTATTCGTGAATTTCCCACGAAGGTGACACGACTCCTACCTAACATTCTTCTCTGTAACTGTATGCACAAGAGCTGGACACGACACAGTGTCTTACATGGTGACAACTCCACTACTCAAAAAAAAGCTCTCACATACACCATTGATATATTAGTGGCATCACAGGCGAGCGTGGTCTCCCATCGGAAACCTGTTTAATTTTTCAATGTCCACTAATCCGCACATCCGAAATGTGCCGATGAAAAATTGCGTATGTAGGACGCACAATATGTGGAAACTACGTAGTCGCAGTAACACACACAGAAGGTGCACAGACACGGAGTTTTTCGTATAAAATTGAGACTGGAGAATGTCCCCGCATGGCCACGACCCGATGCAGATTAGAGGATTTCTGGCGGCACACTAGGGAAGGACTCTGCTCCGTTGCCAGCAGCAGGCGTACTGACTGCGGAACTATCTGCAGCGGCCGACGATGAAGGTGGACCGGAATGCGTGACACTCGTGGAACCGTTTGTGCCCCTAGACGCTCGTGAGGACGAGATGTCGGATGTGCGGGTGTGCGTGGCTGCCGAATCCCCTGTTGACTCACGCGAAGAGGGCCTTTCGTAACCGTAAGACGTTGGTCCATTGTAGGAGGTCATCTCGTCGCCACCAGCGTTACCGAAGAATGCGGTATCAAAGGGGAAGTCATCGTATGCATCACCTGAGTGGGAGTAATGCAACGGCGTCACAGGGTGGTGGGCAGCAGGCCAGGCCATGAGCGGTACGTATTCTTTGGAAATTGGAATATAGCGAACTGTTGGCGGTTCCTCTACTCTTTCGGGTTTTGGCCGCCTTGGGGGCTTTAGGGGCCGTTCAGGTTTTTCGCGCTTCTTTCTTCTGCGTTCTTCAAAGAGAAGAACAACCGGGAGCGGCTGAACTGCTGCTATCGGCCCTGCTGGCACAGACTGGACGGGCTGGACGGCCGCAGTCTGCACGGTTGGCATGTGGTGGAATTTCTCCACGAGTCGGCGGTAACAACCTAATAAATAAACACCCTCAGCGGACGTGTGGTCGTCAAAGGATCTCACCGCTTTCAGTCACACTTTGACTGGTTGTCTTGTACTTTTGAACACTTGCACCCTTTTTAGATGTGACGTCTAGTCGGTACAGTGCAACGAGACTGACTACTCACAATTGGGAAAAGCTCGCTGCTGTGGATGACGCTCGCAAGAAGGCTGTGCTTACGGTAACGCATTCACTGGTACGCGACTAGCTCTACTTGGGAATGAAAATACGCAGAATTTTTGGAGTGTCGGTGCATTCCTGACCAGCGCCGTAACAGGGAGGTGGTGGACGTAGGCTTGGCAAGTTGCCTTGAAGAAAATTTTGCACGGGTTCCTGTCCTAAGTCAAATTTTTTTGGGGGGGGGTAATAAAACACCATTGAAGGCTGTGCCCGCGCACGCACTGACCATGGATTTTTGCCAGCGGTGTATCGTTTCTTCCAAATCAGCAGCTTGCGTATCTCTTGGTCCTGCAGTACACATGACATTGAAGTAAAACCGGTGAGCTGCTTGTTTGCCTGGTAAAGTTCTATCGTAAGTATGTATCGACGAAAGACGACTGCTCCGCTAGCGGTTGACCGGCGTGATGACAGTTGTTGCCGCTTGTAGGGAAGAGGCAGTTGAGCGAGTGGACTGAACTTCGAAGTCAGCTCAGTAAAGTCGGGTCTCGTTTTATCCCCATTGAGTGCACGCGTGAGGGCATCCGCGAACATCTTCACGTGTCTTTAACTCACTGTACTCCTCTAGGGATTATTATGTAGCCAGCTTCAATATACTTAGTATATGCGGTGAGTAAATCGAGTAAAACGCACAGTGAACGCTTACTTTAGTACACACTTGAAGTTTGTCTACATTGTAGGAATCTCACTCTCTGAATAGCGGACTCCACTGTGCGCAGATAGCCTCGCTCGACATCGCGGGCAACCGGATATCTCCGTGAACTAGAGCCTGAGCACCTTCCTGCGAGTGATGGGTCATCAGCAGCGGCTGCCGCTCCCGAGTCCGAGGCTGTGTTTTCTTCCTCTTTAAAGCTCAACGGGATACTGGCGTATTGCGGGGATAGTTCATCGGTGCTTGCTGTGTCTTCCTCGTTGGCGTCTGACGACTTACGCAGTTCGGCTCCAGAATGTGCACTGTTGAATTTTGACGTATCATCGGTACGCGCGTCGTCGTGCGCGGTTTCAATCCCAGACACCGAAAACCCCCCATGATCCAACGGTGTTTCTCTGCCTCCCGCTGTGTTAGTGGCACGGTCGCCCCCCTGCCGAGACCTTTCATCAGTACCTTTCAATTCGTGCGGAACGTAAATGTCTTCGTTTGTTGGCTCTTTTATGTTCCTGTCACCGTTGATCAGACCTCTGTTTTCAGGGTCAGCGCTTTTGACAAGTTGTCCCATATTTTGACCAGAAGAAGAAGAGCCACTGAGTTTTTCTTTCCTATCTTCATTGGGCGCATGTTTCTCAGCAAGTTGGTTACTAGACTCCGTGAAAGGAAGTGGCCCGTCCTGCTCCAGCACTGGACGGCTCTCCTCTGAGGTTTTTCCATTTGTACTCGAGACTGCTGGGCCTTTGACTGTACTTTCCGCCGGCCCGACGAAACTTCGTATGCCGAAGTCACTCGTATTTTCGTGTGCTCCATTCACCGCCTCACTCCCTACAACTCCACCAGCCTCCGGCGCATCTCCGTCTGCAGCGGTGTCATTCACTTCGTTCTGCCTGGTCGCTTTTTCACGTTCCGGTGCACTAAGGGTTGAGTCGTCGATGGCCTGAGATGCTGAGATTCTTTCACTGGACCCGTGGCAGTATTTCCTTACGGCAAGTGCGGGTGCGGCTCCACATTGCAAGTTTGCCAGTTTCTCTTCGAGCGCTGCCCCTCCACCAGTAGTTTGTAGCCAACCATCGCGCTCATCTTCAAGTTCCTCATCATCGTGTCCATCACTGTAGAGGGGGGGGCCGCTAGATCTGGAACCATGTGTGGGGTCTTCTACTTCGCTGTGAACCTGAAGTTTTAAGTCAGCAACGGAGCTTACAATCTCCACTGACGCTTGGTCGTCCACAACGTCGCCAGAAGTGACATTTTTTTGTCTCACATATGTTGGAAGAGATAGCTGACTTTCACCCCCTCGGAGCAGTTCATCCACTCTCGACATCGGAAGTAAAAGTAAAGGCTGCATTGTTGAACTGATGGGTTCTCGCAACGATTCAGTTCCACTTGGGTGAGACCTATCCTTTGCAAAGCAGCCAAGCGAGGAAGCGCGTTTTACTTCTGTTCGCTTCTCGATATTTTCATGGCTTTTACGTGACATCTTGATCTCTGCTTGTTCATCCAAGTGTCTGCGAGCGGGGAAGGTAGGCAACATCTTAAGTGGAGCTTTCGGTGTTGCTCCCTGCGTCGGACGAAAGGATCACCCAGAGCACAAGGAAATGCAATTCAGTGGAGTTTCAGTCGATCGCAGACATCACTGGGTGATGCAACGGCAAATCGAAGAAGACGAATGCGGAAGCGAATGAGTAACAGACGTCGGACAAGAAGTCCGGACTGCACACGCGGGACATATTCAGTGTATATATGTATGTTCACAGCATGTACATACGGCAGCACTGAAAAGGAGAACCAGGTTGAATGAGTAAATCTGCACACTTGAAAGCCCCGCTGCATGAAAGCCTCACTTTCGGTATAATCTTGGAAATGTCCGGGACGATGATCGGATATGGCATCTTGACAGGAATTGCTGGCTTGTGAGGAGAGATGAATTTGCCTTTCCAGAGTGAAGAGTATATCGGCACGAGAACTGCGCCTTTACCGTCTGCACGTCGCCGGCCAAGATTTCGGCTCGGTTTTTCCTGAACATCGTATGCGCTTTCGGCAATTTGTTGCGTCTTTTTCCGCATATCGGCTTCACGCGTGCTGCGTCTACGCGCCCCTTCAACACGTTCAGCTGACTCTTTCTCCACGTTAGTGCGGTTTTCGTTGTTACTTTCCTTTTCCAAGGCATGGACTTGGGCTGAAGCAAGAGGGTAGGTGTTCACGAATAATCCCGGCGAATGCCGTGCCGTCCCACGTGTAAACTCCTCACTGGCCTCACTAGCACTCCCTCCTCCGAATAGGAGGTTAGCGGCTAGAATCCACGGAGAAAAAAGGCAGTGACGGCGTAAACTGAAACAGACAACGAGAATGCTAAACATTGTGAAGGGTAAACTAATACAGAAGCGACGAATGTTGCGAAAACCTGGGACCCAGACCGAAATATGAGGAGACTTTATGCTGCGCGGACGACAAACATTTGCGTTTTACTTTGGAGAACGCTTTCTGAATTGGGTACACCAAGTCCCACAGGTAGTGTCTAGTTGTATAAAAATTCAGTGTAACTCCCACGAGCAGTCTGTCCGCAGCTCAGTTATTGGGGTCATACGGTTGTTTAGAATAGCTGAAGGCCAATTCTTGAGGAAATCGTCTGCAGTGTTGAGCGGATTTACTGGGGGTTAGGCGACGGGCGTGCTCGACTTCCCCTGTCAACGCCCCCTGCTGGCGTACTGCGGATAACCTTGTCCACTCGGTAAGTAAGGACTGTGTTTGTCCATATATATATATAAATACATGCGGGGGGTCATATGATGCATTTCTTCAAAAAACCGCGTATTGCTTTGTAGCAGGGGTAAGAAACTCTTCAACGAATAAGCGTAATCCTGCAGGCCTCTCTTCATAAGAATACGTGCACGTGTGTGAACCAGGTAGACCTCTAGAAAAACTTGGGGCAGGTGCCACTCAAGAGAGAAGCGCTCTTCCTTCTTCTACACAGGCCCGCCTGCGTGCCTCAATTAAGTGCCCTGCAGACGGTTATCAAGTCCTGCAGAGGCACGGATTGAGCCTGCGCCTTGTGTGAGCCCTGCTGCCACTAAAGCGGCCTGCGCTGCACTTGCAGGAAGATGTACGTGAGGAAACCTCTCTCACCAAGACAAAGAGTTTACTATCCCAAGAAGGGGAACTCGTTCACCTTGGTGCCGCTAAGAGAGGACATGCCGGATGTGTTTAAGTCTACGAACATACACGCGTATTGCTTATATCTCCGTGGCAGAGCGAGGGTGAGACCACCGAATACAACGCGGCCGATGAGAGCTGAAGTCAAACAAATATAAACTGGGTGTGTCCTTGCATGTCTAGTCCGCAGGCCTGCTGAAGGAGAAATGGTTCTCCACGGTCTTTTTCAGGCTAGCTAATAATGTTTACATCGTCAGGCCTGCGTACCATCCTTTGTAATATCTACCAGCCTGCCTAGGAGCTCAAGTGCCATTCAGCAGGGCGACGCAGTGTTCCTTGTGTAAATTACCGTCCGACTAACAGGTCAACAACCTTTCAAGCAGACCTACTATCAAGTCAGTCGCCATCCACGCGTCAAAGGAGGCTCCGAACTTACATATTGCCTGCAGGCCAGTGTGCACGCTTCCTCAGTGGGCTACCGAAGCACTCTGTGCAGCGCATATTTCCCTGCATACCTCCTGTAGTGCGCGTCGACTCCTGTTCTCTCCCCTTTAGGCCCAATCTCCTTGCTGAGGTGTACGGAAGAGTGCTTCTACGGCTCTCAAATGGTTTCACATTATTTCCGGCATTGCATATTTATGCAGTATGGTGACGAACGTGGATAAAAGAAAATCTGCGAAGAAAAGTCAAACTTTGCGTGGCATCAGAAAGGTAGATGGGTGCACATTACATGACACTTTTAAAATAGGAAACGACGCCTTTTCGTGAGGAAACAGTATAACACATTGAGTGCACACGCCGCATGAGAAAACCCAATCATATGCGCGTTATTACGAAGTAACAATACATCAGTTCAAGATCACTTAACTTGAGATGTGCACGAAATTTATAGGGTCCTCCGCTGGGGACCGCAGCAGATTTTGGACCGAACAACTGTAGCAGTTTTGCCCTTGTGTGTTCTTTCTTTTCTTGGTTCCATTCTGACTGACGTGGCGCGGTCATGGCTGTTTTCTACATGTTCTTGCACCTTTTTTTCGACCACCGGCTTCTCCGTTCTCTCTTCGTTATTCTCTCTTTTTCGCCCCAATCTGTCCGCGCTCGAACGCTGCCGAGCTCTTCTCCTACTGACCGTCTTCTGATCTGCCTAATTGAAGAAGTCAGAAAAGAACTCCTGCTCAGCTCCTTGTGTCTTAACCCTCCTCCGTATTCGCCTCCACTCGGTTTCTTCACTTGCGTGCACCACACCGATTTCCCAGCGCCTGAATACGAGCGCTGCACTTCCCGCTTGCCAACCCGTCCCCGTCCTCCACTTTCCGTAATTTCTGCATTTTTAACAGTTTCCACCCACTCGAGGTATTATCTTTTTCTCACGGCTGCTTCACAAAAGACCGATTCGTCGTCGCAGTGCGTCTATGCGCCTCATTTCGTCACGTTCGAGAGACGTGTCCAGCAGATCCAGCGCCTTTCTTAGATATCCAGCAATAGTATTATTCCCCCTACGGTGCATATTTGTACACGTAGGGTCAAGGGTGCACTTCTCAAGGGCACCGAATCAGCTCTTTAGAGGCGCTTACATTTCAAGTATATCTGAGGTGGTCATGACATCGTCATCGTCCCGGCAGTGACTCGGCACCGCAGCCATCTCTTTGTCCATCTCTTCACCCAGCCTTTGAAACCCTGTAGACGGCAAAGCGCTATGCATACCACGCAGCCCTGCCTCAGGAGTCAAGTTTCTCTTCTGAAGGGTTTTTTAAAGACTAATCTCCTATCTGTGCACTGAAATTTTGTGACAACTGCACATTTATCTTCACCTATTTGTGTACGCCTGTCTTGTACACAGTAATAGGCAGACACGTGTGCCGTAAATGAACTTGATTGTGTCGGGTGCTTGTGATCTTAAGTTGTGTTATGCACACCATGCAATGAAGTTGTTCCGCCCTTGTACAGGGTGCGGTGGAAATCAAAACAATATACCTACCAAGATCAGTGTCATAGTACATGGGATACTCTTGAAGGTTGCCGCTCAACTCATTCCGCAGATAAAGTTGACTGTGAAACAATGCCCGTGATCCGCTGGAAACTCGTATCGCCGGGTTTCGGAATTCTATGAGTGTCGAATTACTTCGGTCGATTACGTATGAGGCCGCCGATTTCCAGGGTGTGACGCGTTGCATGTCGTCTGGCACGACCGGCTGCACAAGTCAATAGTGATACATAGCGTCTTTCAGCATTTCCACACTAAAACAAAAACACTCGTATCTGCAACGTGCTTCGGGGGCAAGCGTGTTGCTCTGTTGGAGTCAGTTCGGCTCACGAGAAGGAACTAAGATGCGTTTTCTTCGACACGGGATTACGTCACCGTACTTTTCACCGTATCGGCTCCAGCTGGTCCTGCAGGGGAGGCACAATCGTGTGCTCCTGAAGTAGGCTGGGACAGAGCGTCAAAACTAGGAAGAGCCCACCTTACTGAGGTTTTGCTCGTCAAGCTGGAGGGCACGAGTCTCCTAGTGGGCCTGCGACAGAATTAGTGGGGTAGTCGTTATACGCCCCGTTCTCCCATTTCAGGTGATAAGCAGCCAATTTACGAAGCACTGTCACCTCGACAGAGGGGCGAGCTAGTCTGGAGGGTAAGGTGGCGCTTAAGTGAACGCACGACCGCAGCAGCAAGGGTCAGAGGTTGACTTTTGCCGTGCACGCCAGCGCAAACGCAGTCTTCCTCTGTTACAAGTTTGCGACGCATGTTCTGCCTCTTCTGATGCATCTGTTTTTCTTCAGCAGTTATATCGTGTCTACATTGACACTCGACGTGGTGAAGGGCGTTAAGCTGACGGGAAACCCGTTCGATAGCATGTTGAAGTTCTTTTGCACGCGCGTCCCAATTATAATCTTGAACAAGCTTTCGAGTCTTTGAAAAGCCTGGATACGTACTGCGAAGCGTCATGCTAAGGCTCGCTTTAACTGTCTTGTTGCCAGAGGAAATTCCCTGTGCGGACGGCGCTTTTTCCAAAAGAAGGGCAGAACCACTTGACAGTTGTGAGGGGAATAGCGGTGATAAGTGCATAGGCCGACTCTGCGCTTCTAATTTGTCATCCGCTAGTTGGGTACGTGAAATTTAGCTCTTTTTACTCTCTGAAGACAACCTTAGTAAAACAACGTAAGCTGTAATCGTTGAGGGGAGGAAGTGTTCCCGCATTTCCAAGCGGGCAGCAATTCCTCTGTGACGTCGGTTCGAATACTCGGCGTAATACGTAGTGCTTGCGAAGAAATTTAGTCCTCCAGAAAGATGTGCTGATTAGCGATGCCTGACAATTGTAGACAATCCAGGCAGGATGCGTCCCAAGGAGTACGGTGCCGCAGGTATGCGGTGTACATACATCGTTAGATTGGCGAAACGATAAGAACATTATTCCTTTAGCAATACAACGGTGTCCAGCAGAGTGACACCGAAGGACACTCACTGACGAAAGGCGGACGAATAAATTTCATAAAGGAGGCGAAAATACCAGGTACGTTCAACGGGAGTGCCCAGGGAGCCCCCCCCCTTGACACCTGAATGCGGAACAGAGACAAATTAAAAGTGAACGTAAACTGAGCAAATACGGATAAGGCAGTAAACGTGACAGGATACATTTGTTAAATCGAATATGATGCTGTGCATCATGAGTAGCCAAAGGTGACGTGTGGAAAACGAGACGCTGAATAGTGAAAGGTATTACCACCTGCAGTGAGTGGCTCGCTCGGCAATCTTGCCATCAACTGCGGCGTACACGTTAGTAGGCAACAACGGGGACACTGCAACTAGCTTCTACCCCCCTAACTACATGCTGCACGCACCGCACCTCCTGCGCATCAGTAGCATCCTGGTGCACAGAATGTTGCTAACAATCACAGGAATGGAGTATCCTACTACTCAATGAGAGTAATGCAACTGTTTTTCCTCCCCCGCAATTATTCACTGTACGCACTGCACACGCCAACGTATCGGTAAAGCCTTGTCTTCTGGGAGAACGTTGTTGCCACGTACGTGACAGATATTGCAGAAAAACCAGCTTCGTTGCAATTCAATCTTATTGTCGTTTGGCTTTTCTGCACGCCGGAAAGTCAGAAAGCGTCAGGAGACTATCTGTTGCCAAGTGGCGGCTTATCTGAGTATGAGGATTCGTACGAAAGCCTTTTATGTACCTTTGCTTTGAACTCTTGTGCGGGGTCACTCAGTGGTCACTTGCTCTCATTGGTACTAGAATGCTGAGTGCGTCACGCGTAAAATCCTCGGATTCTTGCTGAAAGACGGACACAAGCCAGAGTCCTCACCCGTGCTCGCTCTCCGTCGTACTCAAGTATTTTACGATTCCAGAATATGGTGGAAGACCAACTCCGAGCAGGAGTGCTCAGGAAACGGTTTTCCATTGTGCAGTGACAACGCAGTTCAGATACACGAAGTCCGCTCAACTTACTTACGCAACCGGATTGGTTAGGTGTTGGTCACAATAAACACTAGCTCCTCTGAACGGCTCCCTCAGTAAGACAAAGTATTGCGGCATGTCAAAACCCCCCGCAGCATGTGAGCGGACGTGTAGGTCAAAGGTTCATTCCTCTCTAGCTTGAGTCCGCAATGTACGCACGCGTACCGCAGTACTCTGCCTTTCCTCTCTTACGGTCTTTCCACTGTGCCTTTTACATGCATGTTTCAAGGGTACACCGCACCACCCAGCATATAGAACAGAAATAAAACCCAGCAAACTGTGCAACGCATTTCTTTCTTGCGTCAGACTATTTATGTTGACTTCTGTTTTGAGTGGGAGAGAAAGCGGAGAGTCCAGTCAAAAAATGTGCAAGTTATTGTGTCTCCCATAGTGTTAGACTGAGTGCTCTCGCCTGTCTTCGAGATGCGAATCTACAGGTGACAACGTATGCAAGCGCGCAACCCAGTCGCTTCAGCTTTAACACGTAGGAGGACATACAAGGTGGGTGCCCAGCAAACGGAAAGTACGCTCCGGCTGTGGTCCTACGCTGTGGTAAAACCCCGCAAGCCCACGCGGGAACAACTTCCTCAAGACATGCGCACTTCCTGTCCTACCTGGGAACGCTTGCTGCGAGCCTTGTCATACAGAAAGTCGGATTTTAGCGCGGTCACCGCTTGCTACTCCCGGATGCGAGAGTGGTCACCGTAATGCCGAGTGAATCTGACTGCTGCTATGAGCACAAGGGTACCAGAACTGCCGGGTGAACGCCAACGTCCTTTGAGTGCGGAATCAGAGGCGCCACAAGAAATGCTACCAGATTACGCACGCCCTCAACCATTGTCAGGCCGCTGTACGGAGTAGCTGCACGTGAAAAAAAACTCAGTTTTGGCTGCACATGATCGTCTACACTTCTTTTTGTAATTATTTATCGACCTACTTTTCGAGCCGAAAACTCCAAGGTTATGTATCACAATACTGTGGCAATCGCGATCGCTCCCATCCTGCGAGTAGGTGGCGTCTTGGAGGAAGTTATTTACCGTCGATCACATGATTTGCCGTTGGAAGTCTGCGTCCGTGTGAAAAGTTTAGGCAGCGCAGCTTTCCTCAAGGGCCGACCACCTTCTTGCATCAGCTGCTTTCTGCTCCGGCCATCATGTTGTGTTGCAGTTTAGTCAAGCTCACTAACAAGGTTTTCACTCGAAAACTCTATTTCAGCTTTCCTCTTCCAGAAGCGCAGTGGAAGGAGTTAGCCATCTGGTCCCACCAACACTAATAACTCCGAATAAAGAGATCACCAAGTGGCCGGAGGCACAAATCAATGAGCCACATTTCCACGTGTAGGAGCAGTGGAACACGCAGTGCAACCTGCATCATTCTGACCGGAGTACGATCTATAGTACTCATGAAGAGATGCTCGCAGGAACCCTTGCAGGAAGTGCAGTTAGCTACAGTGCGGGCGTAGGGCGAAGCAGGAGTATAAACTCGTGGGGTCATATATTAGCGCTGAAATGCGCACATGGACATACATGTGTACATACTTGTGTCGGAAATACTATGTCGGTGTACCGCCCTCAGTTCGTACGCCTCGCTGTGGTGACAAACACGCCAACTTAGCCGATCCGCACAGAATTTCGTCATACGCAGCAGATACGTACACGTACACGCGACTTAGTAGCAGTCCAGAATATACACCCGCAGGTCGTCCCTAGTGCGCGCTCCAGTGGTACGCAGGATCAATTGTCTTCATATTTTGTAGGGCAAAAGAGAAGTTAGTCGTTGTACACAGTATGTGACAGAAGAACTCCAGTTACGTCTACCAGACAAGTCAGGGTAGAGACAACAGCTACCCGCGTTAAGCACATGTGAGAAATGTGGACTTAGAAAAAGAATTCGCTCGCGGAGAGCGACATTGTGATCGTGTCTGAGTGAGCCCTCTCGACATCTACAGACATTCCAGCAAGGAGGAGTTGAGGCATAGAGCTGTAGAAGCTAGTGTGTCTTCTGGTACGTTGCGTACCATCTTCGAACAATGAAAGAGCACCGCCCAGCGTTTCGTTACGCCGGAGTTCTCCACAACGTTCTTTTGCACGAAGGGGTACTGTGCGCTATGCGTTGTGCATCTCTGATGAGCACATTTTATAGAAGTAAACACGTATTATCTGCCGGCAGCAGCTTTGCTGCGGATTCGCTGTGGCTCAGTTCATTGACGGATCTTCTATGCCTATATATAAATGTATACACATATACATATATATATATATATACATACAGGTTTATTGTAGCGTTCCCGCAACTTCGACGGGCCGCGACAAGACATGCGCTCTTCCTGCTGCGGTTGGTGGGCGCATGCGGCAACTGTCTGCGGCAGCCCAGCGCTCAGTGCAGAAGAGCAGTTTCGGTTTTGTTTCCTTTTCTTGCCCCTTCGGGAAAATCAGATCTGTCTACTCAGATCAAGTGTGTATTATCTGCGGACTGTGCGTCTGAGTCCGCAAGGAATGTTTTCAGATCCACTGAACACATCCACGTACACAAATGCACATCATGTGCGTCGCGTAACGCAGAATCCATGACAGATGCACCTGAAGAACCCTTTTCCCAGTTCGAGCGCACAATGTCACCTTACTCTTCGTATCTGTTGTCGCGGAATCGTTTGTGCACAGGAACATGCACCCTTGAACGCATAAGCCACTGGTATGCTGCCACGCTTCCTACAGCTGCGTCAGCCTTGTGGGAAGTAGGCAGATTGATCGCCCTAGGGGGTCTTCTCTTTCATTTCTTCTATGTCTCATATGCTGCTGCACGTTTATTCTACATGTGGACTCAGTCATTCAGTGCTGATAAGGTGTCTGGATGCCCAGTTTCGAAAGCGCAGGCCGTGCCCCCTGCAGGTCTACGTGTGAGGCGATGCTGCTCGGGGACACGCACGACGATCCTTCTACTCCTCAGCGAAGGCCAAAATTGAAATGAATTTCTTCGCTATTTCTGTGCTTGAGGCTGAGCGTTATTACGGGCATCGATCCTTGGGCAGCTGTACATCAGAAAGAACGCACGGATGACACACGTGCGGCAGCGTGTGCGCACACACAGCCATGTGCACCTCTACCCACACATCGTGTGCGTGCTTTTCTACCGGAAAACCATAATTCACACTCTGCGCCCATACACGTATCTGTTCAACTATACGTATACGCGTGCGCGTACATAAATTTTAGCGAACTTAACTGTACGTACAGTGCATCCACGTCACGCACAGGCTTCAACGGTCTGTTCGCACCCTTCCTGAACGTATTTTTGTGGAAATTACTGTTCTCGTACGACCTCCAAGCAACGAAATAATCTTCAGTACGCCTTCTGGTATGCAACGCACGCCCAAGTATTCGGACCGTATTTCTCTCTATCAATGTATCTTCATGGAGGCAGACGCACGTGCACATCCCGACGTCTTCTCTCTCCCTCGAAGAAAATTTATGTACACAGACGTGTACGTACACCTTTCTCATACTTGAGTGAACATGTCCTTTGCTGTCCTGCTGACTGGGATGTGGCATGCTCTGTTGGCGGATCAATTACTAAGTATTTTCCTGAACGCCGCCTACTGCCGTGTCGACAGAACTCTAAAACAACTTGTGAAGAAAGGGGAAAACGGACTTGTGGACAATGTTTCTGTGACCTACGCGTACCGGCTCACTGCCGGCGTAATAACAGCCGCCAACAAGCTGAAGCAGCGGCAACGGGAAACTGCGGTCGCGCGATACGCAAAAATATTGATGCTCGACTTCCTGGTTCTTTGCTATTGACAAATGCACATAAATACCTACTGCGGATGTGCGTGTTCCCTTATTTTTTTTAAGAGACAAAGAGATACGTGTCATAAACGGAAGAGCTTATGCGTATTTATACGTATGCATTTGTGTTGATGGATATGCCTATAGTCGATAGGAAAGCTCCACTCAAGTCTGTCGGTGGGGACTTTTACTTGGCGAAGAGCGTCAGACCGTTGATTCAAAGAGTGTGTAGCACTGCTGGCGGCCTCCGTGGCTGCTGCGTCTTCCGTAGAAACGTATGGACAGGTAACTCTCTGCTGTTGCTGTCGCAGCGCGCAGAAGTGGCGGCTCACCGCTACTGCAGTACCAGTAGGGGCGGCGCAGAAGGCCGCACTGGCAAGAACAAATAGGAGCAGGAGAAACGCAGCAGCAGCGGTCGTACTAGCAGGAATGCAGCGGCACCTTCCACAAGAGGAGGGACTGAGCAGCAACACCAGCATCAGCACCACCAGCAGTAGCACCACCAGCAGCAGCACCACCAGCAGTAGCACCACCAGCAGCAGCAGCACGTGCTGCAGCAGTAGCAGCAGCAACAACAGCAGCAGCAGCACCGAGTAGGCGATCTGGGAATTGCAGAAGAGACTGCAGCAGTAGCATCTGCGGCACGACACCAGTTCTGGGGAGCGTTGACATCATCATCATCATCACCAGACATAGTTGAAGAGCGGCGTTTATCAGGGACACATCTTTGATGGAAAGAGGAGGCCTTGTCTCACTCTGCGACTTTCCATGAGGAAGCGCAGCTTAAAAGACAGCCACCTCTTGAGAATTGGTAGCGGGACTTCATTAACGAGGGAGCGGAATCTCATTCGAAATAAGAAGAGCGTCGTGTGCAGGGCTTCTCACAGCCCGACGAGCCGCGGGAAAACGAGATCCGCAGCAACACCTACCTGTGCTACGGTTGCTGCAGCAGCACTAGCAGCAACAGCAACAGCAGCAGCACGTACGCCGTCAGCCGCGACGACAGCGGCGGCAGCCGCAGCACACCACGAGCAACGGCTGCACGAGCAACAGCAGCACCAGCTGTGTGGGGTTTGAGCGAGCGGCGGCAAAAAAGCTGGCTGGTGCATCAAAGACTGTCTCATCAAGAGACTGCGGATTTGTCGTGTGCATACAAGTGGAGTCGCACGCTATCGCTGCTGGTGGCAACGGCGGAGAGAAGGCCGTCTGCGTATTATGTGTCTACGTCCGCTTGCGCCGGTGTTCTGCAGCACCACACGACATGAATGCCTGAAGCACAGACACAAAATAAGAGAGTCGGCCGGTGCAAATATTTTCCGTCGAGTGAAAAGGAAGGCGCAGAGAGAGAACCACGCGCACATCGATAGACGCCGAGGTGTCGATGTCTACGTGCTCGCCTGTATACACATCGTTGTCTACTTGCTACTATATCGCCACATACATCTGTGTCTGACTACTGCTATACCACTGCCTATGGAGCAGCAGTACCCTCGGTGTGCGGCAGCTGCTGCTGTTTTCCGTCCCGCAGCAGCAGCAGCTCCCGCTCCTGCGTCCGCAAGGTCTGCGGCAGCGACCTGTGCGACGAGACCAACACCTGCGACAGGAGCAGCAGCAGCGACTGGTGCTGCCACGGCAGCAGTTCCTGAAGCAGCGGCAGTGCCTACGTCTTGTGGTGGAGGCTGCACAGCCGCAGGAGAGCCTGCGGCAGCAGCCGGTGCTTCTGCTGCAACGGCAGGTTCTCGACGTGTGGCTCACGACTACTCCACGCATGCATGCGTGCGCGCGTTACGTGGACAGCTGCTTCGTCGAATAGGAAAAAAAGTCAGAAGTAGTCCTTTCCAAAATTTAGAGTGTCCCACCGTGTTTGCTATTCTGTCTATTGCGCCGCTGCCTCTTTGCAGTTTAACTACATTGCCCACGACTACGACGACAAGTGACGTTTGCGAACAAGAAGAGAGCAGCGCAGGTTTCAGCGGCCTGCCAGAAGATGCGGCCGCGCCTGCAGGCGCACAGGCTGCAGCGGACAGAGTAGCGCTTGGTACTGGTGCTGCTGGACTCCCCGCAGCGACGGAACGTCGGACGCAGGGAGGCGCACGGCAGGCAGCACCTGCTGCAGCTGCAGCAGCCGACGGAGCAGCAGCAGAAGAAAGACGAGGAGGAAAAGGTCAGGGAGGCGACAACCGAGCAGGCCTTACACAGACCGCGGACCGACGAACAGCGGCAGCGCGGGAAGCAGAGAGACAGCAGTGCTGTCCGCTCGAAGCAGCCTCTGCTGTGTTCGTTGTCTTCAAAGGGAAGTTTGCCTCTCTTATTTCGGGCGACATCATCACCGCGCAGGTACAGCAGCCAAGCACGCAGGGCTCTCTGCCCGTCTGCCCGGAGGGGCCGTCAAATAACTTGATCACCGCGTCGAGTCGCACGTCTGCGTACCTACACGTACCTCCTCATACACGTCCACATCCGTAAGGAAGGATACACTCTTGTGTCTATACGCACTTACTCATCCACCCGCACGTACGTATGGAGGTATACATACACTCTTGTATATGTATGAGTCTCAGAGTATCTATAAACGCAGGTGGGGCAGCAGACTCTGTCTGTCTGTCTACCTGTCCGAGTCGTCTGCAACGCAGTGGTGTTGGGCCTGCGCGCGGGGAGGCGGGGGGAGGGGGGAAATTCCTCGCCACAGCGGCTTCTGTGTGTGTCAGCGTTTTCAAATGTCGAGACCCTCTGCAGTGCTGCTGGGATGTGCGTGTGCGGGTCGGTCAATTCACACACACGTGTGCGGCCACGTGTGCGCCTCTGCTCCTACACGCGTAGTTATATCTGTAGAGATACATTTCGACCACCACCTTTGTGCCACATATGCACACGCGTCGATTTAGCAGTACCCACGTATAGGTATAAACACGGCCGGGTGGTACGAAGAGATAGTGGGTGGCTCAGAAACAGTTTTCAGCTGCTCCCGGCGCTTCCCGATGGACCTTTTTTCCGCTAGTGCATGTGTGTGTGTGTGTGTGTGTGTGTGTGTACATGTGTCTGTGTCCGTGTGTGTGTGTATACGCGACGTGACGACCGTGTGCAGATAAACGCAGGGATGTACGCCCAAATGTCAAATTGTAACGGGGACACCGACGTGCGTCTGTACATGTGTATCTACATCTGTTTTGACGAGTGACTGGTGTGCGAGTGCTTGATATTTTGTCCCCGCTTTCCCTGCGCCCGCGGACTTCTGCGCCAGGAGGGTCCCCCTCGCGTGGACGCCGGGAGTGCAGCACCTTTCTCGCTATTCGCAGAGCAGCCGACATGGTTCCCCGACGCGCGGTGAACTGCACGCCGCCACGGGGAGAACTGCCCACGCATGCATGTGTGTGTGTGTGTGTGTGTGTGCGTCTCTCTCCTGGCATCTGCCGGCTGTGCGTTTGGGGTGCAACAACGACTTCCTCTCTCTGTTTCATCTGTAGGACGTCCTGACCATCGCTGGCGCACGATGCCGCCCGTTCTGTCTGCCTGGGGGCCGGGAAGATCTCTACTCCTGGGGAGCCCGGGCGCTGCGGCACCTACAGCGCAACGCTGCCGCAGCGCCGCCTTTGCTGGGGGCGACGACGGCAGCGAGCAACAGCAGCAGCCTGCTGCTGCAGGGGGCTTGTCTGACTCACTATGTCACGCTGGCAGATACACACGCCGACGCGCAGGTAATTCCATCGGGGACGACGTGCAGCACAGGCGCGCGAAACCCGTTGCTTCTGCTCCTGCGCAGCGGGTCAAGTAGGTAGCGTCCTCCCCTTGCTGCACCGAACTCAAAACGTGTCAACACATTACTGCGGCACTGGCCGGCTGATTTCCCGTCCCCTACAGTCGCGGTGACAGTGTGTAGACACGCACTACCGAAAAAGTCGGCCTGTGGGAGAGTTTGTCATCCACGGCAAGTTTGCGAGTGGGTCTGCACGTGCGTGGTGAGTAGAGAGAGTCACAGAGAGACACACGTCCACGGCGCGAGGTGGGAAAAACCTGATATGTGTGTGCATGCGTGGACTGCTGTGCGCAACTTCTGTAGCCGAATCTTTGGCGCGTTTCGTATACGCGTAGGACGGAGAAGTCCACCGGCGTTTTGTCTCCATGTGGGCAATATATGGGCGGAGAAGCCCACCGGTGTTCTGTCTCCGTGTGAGCAACATACGAACGCAGAAGACCACCGGTGTTTTGTCTGCACGTGAGCAGTATATGAGCGGAGAAGACCACGGCTGTTCTGTCTTCGCGTGAGCAATACGTGTTTGTAGGAGGAGGGTGGGGTCTTGGGAAAAGAGATGCGCACGTTCTTTCGCCAGGGCGCCCGTGCAGGGCACGATGCAGAAGAAAACCGCGATGTTCCCGGCGTCACAGAGGGCCGTGCCACGATTGTTGTGGAAGGCCTGTTCTCGTGTTTCTGTACATCTGTAGCGGATGCACTTCTTACTGACACGTTCGTGGCGCAGGATCGACTTCCCACTCTCATGCGCATGCAGGCGATGACTCTGTTGCCCCGTCTGAACGAGACACCGCTGGTCACAGACAAAGGACTGTGAAGCCAAACATTTACACAAACGTGCTGCAAAACGTTTACCAGGCTTGTGTGCCTTTGCTACGAAGTGTCTACAAAATGTTTTTGCATCTGTGACGAACTTTTTCGTCCAGACTTAGACACACACACACCCATTAACGTGGGGAACCGGGGTCACCTTGTTCGCTGAAGAAACTGGGTATGAAGCAACTCTCTTTCGCGTAGTACCAGGTGTTTGATGACGTTCTTCTGTCCTGACCCACCTGCGCCTCTCCCTCCAGTCGGGGACGCCTTTTCGCCGTACGTCCTCCTAGCCGACTTTTCTTTTCGCTGTCTCTCTCCCTCTATCTGTCGAGATCGGGGTCCCTGTCGACGGGATGCGCACGTGTGTCTCTGCGTGCCCGCTGCCACGCCTGCTGCTGGCCCCACTGCTGTAGGTGTGGAGATGCGCGCGCGCCTGGGCAGAGGGGTCTGCATCGATCTCTGCCTTGCAAGGAAGAAACTGTGTGTCTGTGAGTACGCCAGCCACGACTCCGCTTCCTTGGCGCGCGATTGTGTCTCTGATGACTCTGACTCCCATGTCGCCAGCCAAGACGACCCCGCTACCCTGCAATTGCAGTCCTGTTCGGCGGGAAAGGTTATTTGCGTAGTTCGCAGCAAAGGAACTCCCGAAAGGCCTGACTTTGACGGCGCGCTGTGGTCGGCTCAACTGCGCCCCGCTGCAGTCCCATCCGTTGTTCACGATTTTGGGACAGGACGACGTCTCGTTCTTTTTCTCCCATCTGCTGCTGCTGCAGCAGCAGACACACTGCCTACTTTGACGTGCAGTGGCATCGGGTTGACGTCTTCTCTCAGCGTGCCGAACGTTCCACGTTGGTTTCTTCACATTGAAGCCGCTTCCACGTGGTGGCGAGGCGTATATATATGATGATCTGCAGGACGTCTCCCTACACTGTGTAGTTACTGGGATGCACAAGCGCCCTTCCGTGTTCCTTGAGCCGTTCGTGTCTTTTTTTGTGTGGGATGCCCCGATCACTCTTGGCGTGCTCCTAGTTTCCTCGGGAAAGTGGTCCTTTCCGCTTTCGGGCCAGAGGGCGGCGCTCGTTTTTGCTTCCAGTTTTCGCGCTTCGTTAGGTTAGAAAGTGCGGTCCCTCTGTATGCAGCACCGCTTGCGGGGTCACGTTGTTTTCTGTGCTGCCCTCTGCAGATCGATATAGAGCCGCAACCAGCAGCCGGAGCCGCAGCAGGAAGTGCGTGCGAGCCGTTCTGCATCAGCGCCGCCGAGTTGTTGACTTCGGCGGTGTTGCCCGCATGCTTACCGCTGCCGCAGTGGGTGGTAGAGCGCAACAAGCAGGCAGAGCGGTCGATTTTCAGAGGGCGGGTGTTGCACGCGTCGATGCGAATAGAGCGAGAGCAAGAGCAGCAGCGAAGACGACGCCGGCAACAGCAGCAGCAGGAGCAGGAGGGCGCGCAGCAGCAGCAGCACAGCAGGCGCGAGCGGGAGGCGGGGCAGCAGGAGGAGCAACGGGAGCACCAGCCGCAGAAAAGGAGGACGACGCGTCGACAGGAGGGATTAGAGCCTCCACAGCAGGAGCAGCAGCAACCGGAGAACAGACGGCAGGCAGCTACCCAGCACCAGCAGCGGAAGACAAGACGACAGCACGCAACAGAGCAGGAGGAGGAGGAGGAGCAGGACACGCAGGCTTTTGAAAACAGCAGAGGCACCAGCAAAAAGACGCGGGCGGAGGGGAGGAGCAGTGTGAACCCCGCAGCTGCCTGTGCAGGGACCGCAGCAGCTGCAGGAGGTGAAGGAAGCGATGAACAAAGTGAAGAAGAAGAAGAAGACGGAGGTGCCTTCTACACAGGCGGCATCCTTAATCGACGAAGTCGTGTGGAATACACGTACTCCAGTTTGAAGGATCTCGAAGCTCACTACGGTGTACGTACACCTCGTTGACGCTTCTGCTCCACACGGAGTCGCAGACAGCGCACCTTGCTGAGTTTATCGCGGCCCGTATCCACCTTCGTTCGGGTAGCACGCGAGGCACACGTGTAGCTGTCTGTCTACATGTCTCTCTCCTTGTATGTCTGATTCTCCTGTTCTCCTCCTCTCTACAAATATATACCCACATACAAGGCAAGTCTCCTGCGCGAGCGGCACGCGTAGGCGGCTGCTGTTGCTGCGAAGAAGAAGAAAAACAAATATCTTGAGGACGTGAAACGTGGACGTCAGGCAGCCGGTTGGGTGTTGGGTTGGGGTGTACATACACCAGAATCAACGAAGAAAGCGTTCGCATCTACGGTGTCTGCGTGTTGTCTCCCCATTGTGTAACGTGTGCACTTCCTGCACGCGCGAATCTACAGGAAGCCTAGCGGGATGATGCAGGTACTCGTAGATATTTGGTGACTGTCCTCGCATGCGTTCGAGCAGCGGCAAGCGAGAAGAAACTCCGCGTCTGCACTTCCTTGCATTTGTTCTGGCTGCAGGCGAACTTCTACGGAATTGTATGGGAAGTTACGAAGGCGCTGATGCCGTCGCCAGGTATTTCTTCCTAGCTGCTGCTGCTGCATCAAAGAGGACACTGGTTGCTGCTGCTCCTTCCCACCGCGCCATCCACGTGCAACTTCTGGCTGCGAATACATGAACATTTGAAAAGAAAGCCGTGACAGACGGCGTGTCTGCTGCAGTTCGAATACACCCTCTCCCTCTTTTCTGCTGGCGCTGCTGCTCTTCACGAGTGACCCTGCTGTTCGAACTCGCGCAGTTGCTATTTGGCTGGCCGCTGTTGTTGCCGATGCATGTCTGCCGCGTTGCGTCTCTTATGGCAGAGAACGGGAATGGCACGTTGCTGCTACAGGCCTCTAGGGCACTCCTTCTGTGCGGTCTGACTGGCTGCTGCTGTTCCACCACCACGAGCCTCTGACATATGCTGCTGGAGCTGCAGCCGCGGCTGTCGTTCTCTGTTGCTGCTGAGCTTCCTGTTGTGGTGGTGTCTGTCGTCGTTGCTGCGCGAGCGTGCGGCCGGCAGGGTGACGACGGGGCTGCCAACTGACCGCCAGGCCTGCTCTACGCGTTAACTTTAATGCTTCTTTTCCTCCTGCTGCTGCTGCTTGTGCATCCCTCTCCTATATGCGCAGGCGGAGGAAGAGGCCGCGGTCCTTTATCTTTCTACATGAACGTCGCTGTATTTGATGAGAGCGTCCCGTTCAACCCGGGAATAGACACAGCCCCAGGCGGCGGTATTGAAGAGTATAGTCTTGCAGTAAGTTCGCCACTTCCGTAAAAACGCTGTCTATACCCCTATATACACGTACGTATTACTGCCGTCCTGCCGACTTGCACAGCGGCGGCCACGACTTCTCTGCCGCTCAGTCAACTCCCAGAAATGTCCTGCTGCTGTTCTCGACGTATCTTCTCTCGTTTACAGTAGTTTCTTCCCAGGCGGCGGCAGGCAAACACACTGGTGCCGTTTTCAAGCTCCTGTCACTTTGTACAAAAAGAGTGTACCACCGCTTACCCCGCTTCAACTCGGCCAGGGCGTTTTGCTGAGGGAAAAGAGATCTCCCGCAGCCTTCGTCCTTCGACAGCACTGCCCCACGACACTGTCGCACTGCTGCTGTTGCTGTTGCTCCCCTCCCGGCTGCTGCCGCTCCTGTTGCTGCGGCCGCGCGCTCATGCGTGGAGCTGCCGCTACTGCTCGTGGGTCTGCTGCTGTTCAACCTACTTCCCTGTCTCGTCAAGTGCCAGCTGCTGCCATGTCTGTGTGACGCTGCCGCTCACGAGTCCCGGAGTGTCTCTGCTGCTGCTGCGTATGTGTGCGTGTACACTGCCGCCTATTTGATAGACCTGCTGCGACTGATGCGGCTCTCTTCCTGCCGTGCCTCTGCAACTGCTGCGACACGCGCCGCTGCGCCTGCCGCTGTGCTGCAGCTCAAGACCAGGGGCTCACCCGTGGACATCCCCTGCGTCTCGGTTGGGGATATTGTCCGGATTCATCGAGCAAAAGTGAGGACGCGTGTTTCCCCTAATCACTATTTCTCTTTCACGCACATGCATATATATGTGTCGCGCATTTCCCGGTCCCTCTCGTTTTGTGCGTGTGTGTGTGTGTCCACATTGATTCTCTTCCTTGCGCGCTGCTGAAGCACTGCAGTCGCATCTTGTGTGAGAAGAAGCTCTCCGTGTGTTGCCAGAGAAGACAGCAGCATCGCCAGAGCAGTTGCAGGTGATCAGTCACAGATGCACAAACGCAGGCACCTGTGCACTCGAACTCCTCTGTGATTTATATATCTGTATATGGTACGTTATACATTTGCAAAAAAGGCGTATTCACACAGGCAGCGGACGCAAACATTCACACTCTCTCTCTCTATATATGTATATATGCACATATATATATATATATGTGTATGGATATATATATATATATACATGTATGTATGTATACATGTATATACACGTGAAGGCACACTGGTACGTAATGGCGCATTAGGGCCTGCAAACGGCCGTGTAGGCATGTATTTCTATGTATATATATGTATATATAATACTTCGCGCACTGACACAGAAGGCATATTCATATAGGCAGCACAGGCAATCATTCAAACCCCTACATATACATATGTATATGTGTGTACGCATAAATGCGTATTCGTATGTACTGGCGCACTTGGCCTGAAGACGGGCGTGTATGCAGGTATTTCTATGTACACGAAGGGGCGGGTCCGCCTGCCGACGCCTCTTCTTCGTAGATGTCGAGAAGGAGGTGGTGCGAGCGTGCGCATGGAAAGTAATACTTGTGCCGCTACGACGAGAGGACGTCAACTTCATTCGAGTGGCACGCACCCACACGTATGCAACTGCAGCTGCTGCTGCGGCTGCATCTGCGTAACACAAGTGGCAGCAAGATTGAAGACAGACGCAGCTGCTGCTTATCCCTCGGTGGTGCTGCGCGTCTCTTTAGCCGTTTTTACCTTCAGCTGCAGGTGCAGCCCCTCTCTACACGCCGCCGGAGCTGCTGCTGCGACAACAGGTGTTCGAGCGGCGCTACCGCTGCGCTCATGGGTGTCGTTCGTCTGCTGTGGTGCTGCTGCTGCTGCAGCTCTGCCTGTTTGCTGGTGCTTCGGCAGCTCTGCTTTTTTGCTGCATCGTCGTTTGCCCCTCGGCTGTTGTTTGTACTTTGGCTGCGCTGTTGGGGCTGGGTCGGCTTCTCTGGCTGCTCTGCCCTTGCTGCTTTCGCCGCTTTCGCTCCTGGTGCACCTCATCTGCAGCAGTGGCTGCTGTCGAACGCCCGTCTTTCTCCGCGCACTGCTGCACAGGTCGGAGTAAGGCATGACGCAGAGAGACAGTTCGTGAACATTGGCAGCGTCCTCAATTTGACTTCTGCTCGGGTGTGGCCCCTGGAAGCCTGGGAGGAGGAACCGTCTGCAGGTACGCGGCTATGACGCTCGCAGCGCCCCCCGCGATGTATCGCTACTGCTACGACTACTGCTGCTACCGCTTTTACTGGGACGGGAGCGTCGCACCTGTTTGTACAGAGAAGATACGTGTAGAGAGACACGAGTCTGGGCGCGCGTGTGTTTAGGAGAAAACAGAGGAACGACCAGTGAAGGAAAAATGTACACACACCTCTTAAAAAGTTCCGGCAAGGTTGCGTCCTTCTATGTAGAACTTCCCCTGTTCATTCCTGGCCCTCCCGAAGCGCGCAGGTTGCTCTTCTTACCAGTCTCGCTTAGCAACGTCGTAGGTCTGCACCCCTGTGATAGATGGTACATACATACATCAACATGCATACACATATACAGACGCACAGCCGTATCGGCGCCAGTGCGTCCATCTACACATCAACACGTGTATGGATATTGACCGAGTGTGGTCACGCCTCTGCGTTTTCCTCTCCTCTCCGTGTTTCGTACGTGGAGCCTCTCTGCGGTATGAGCGAAAGGAAGAGAGGACGATGCAGTTGAGCGTGAGGCGGAGCGCCACTTTTGTCTTCCACTGAAGCGAAGGGACGCCCTTGTCAAAGAAGACTCCAAGAAATTGCACACAGAGCCGCGCCGTAGTTCCATGAGGCGACGAGACGCATACACGCCTGCATCTAGGGCGGCCGCTCTGCGGCGAGGTGTGAGGAGGAGACGCATAGACTTAGCCCCCCGGAGACTAGATACGAAGAGGGGTATATTCATGTATGTAAAATACAGCCGTTGGTCTGCGAGGAGATGTGCAGAAAGACAGATCTATAGTACACTGGGCTCTGAGGCTAGGTGTGGTGACATATATACTTGTTGATCGAAGAGAGCGGCGCCACCGCTAAATTTGGCGAGGTGGCTCCACATGTGTACCAAATAGACAGCCATTCTGGTCTGGAGAAGAGATGCACACATGCATTTTTACTACGGCCGGCATGCGAGGAGATGTGAAGGAAAACGTGTCGTCGTGTGCGTACGACGCTGCACGTTTCTGACAGCTGTTCCGCGCGGCACGTCTCCTTTCTACTCTGCACAAACACACTTCTACGGGAAGGGCGTCGGTGGCTACTGCACAGAGAAGATGTTGGAGTGTGTGCTGCAGCAGCCCGTCCACAACCCCCACGTCCCGGTCGGTTGAGAGAGGCGGGGAGGGGGGCAAGAAGAGCCGTGGGTGTCGACGCGCCAGAGCTGGCAGGGCAGCAAAAGATACCGCACTTTTTTTTGGTCGGCGGAGCTGAGTTCCACGCGCGTCGCCATGTAACACCGGCGAGCTTGTCTGTATCTCTGTGCTGTCTCGACAGCAGAATCTGTACATGCGCTTGCATCTTGGGGCAGACAGACTCACGCGTATTTAGGCGTGGATTCTCTTTTTTGTGAGGAACCGCGCCTGCGTGTTGGGAGAAGAGCTCGTGAAGAGCTTGCGGCCTTTAGTGTCATCCCTCTTGGAGGAATTTCCCACTTCTGCGTCCCTGCACGTGCTCGAGCACTGCTGCACCTAGATGGGCGTCCCTGCCTGTGCCTGTCTGGTGTCTGTACACCGGGTGGTCAGAGGCATAGGCGGGCCACCAGAACGGCTCCACAAGCAGACACGCGTATACCCATACATACATACACAGACATGTGAAGTAGCTGTTGCAAGCGTGGATGTGTGTGCGGGCCTTTTTATCGGGGCAGGTGTCTGCATGCACATTAAATGAGAGATAGGCGAACCCGGGCGTACGTGTGTCACATAGAGACACAGAGGAAGCTGCCACGGTGTGTTTGCCGAAGCTGTTGTGTCTTCGCCCCGTCTTTGGCAGGGAACCGCAGGACTACGAAAAAGCTGCAACTGACGTGGCGCATATCTCTTCCCTGTGTAAACATATGGGAATGTCTGCGCCTCTATGCATGTGTGTGTCTGTGTACATATAAATACATATAGAAAAGGTGTCTTCTGTATTTACGTATATAGGGGGCGAAATCTACATATGTGTGCATATATGTAGATGTATGAAGAGGGAGAGAGGTAGATAGTTGGGAACTTCCGACCTTTACGTTCTATAGTGCAGCGGACATGCTGGGCGTGCGCCTACACGTATACGCCCGGCAGCTCAACTATTTGCACGAGTATTGTACACAGGCGTGAGAAAAAGGTGGGTGTGCTGCAGGCAGTTCCTCGTGAGCCGCTGCAGGTGAACTGGATCGTAGTACTGACGACTGCGTGGGGGAGCTCGTGGCAGGAAAAGTCCACGGCTGTTTTTCTGCTAGAACGCGTCGTCTGTCCACGTGTTGGACGGCTCCTTTTCCTCTGTTTAGCGTGCACGCCGCCGCTGCATCGTCTTTGCACTGCCCGTTTCTCCCCCGCGCACTTCGACGGCGCTGCTGTGGCTCTTCTTTACATTCTTCAGCAAATACTTTAATAGTTGGATCTGGCGAGGGCTCGACGACGGTGACCCAGGACGACACCCTCCGCATTCAAGCGCTTCGTTACCACGCCCATCAGCTGCTGAGCAGCTACCGCCGTGCGTCTTCCCCGCGATTCTTCAAAGCAGGCGACTTCTTCGTTTACAGTTCCCTATGCTGCTGCTGCTACTACCACTCCCATTTGTATTACTCTTCTGGGTGCCCTCTTCTAGATGACACAGACCCAACACATGCGCGTGTGCGACAGTTATTACGCAAACTGCTGTATCTATATCGCTTGGAACGCTAAACATACATGACAGACGCGCCAGCGTGGATCACCTCTGTGTCCGGAGGAAATTTCAACGTCTGCGTGGGCACCTGTTTGATAAAAATTACGTACAATTGGTGAAGGAGCAGCTACGCGAAGGATTTCTTTTTCTTCTGCATGCGGCAGACAGAGAGCGAATAGTTTTTCGTCCACTGGCCGCTGCCCGATACTGAGCTGCTGCCGGCGGCTTCCCGTGGTTGTGTGTATTTCTTTATAACGCCTTTCTTCGTGGGCCCACGACCTCGAGACGTCAATTTTCGATCAAGACTTTCCGCGCCCAAGTATATCTGCCTGCCTGTGTGGCCTACATCTTTATATATGATACATGTATACGTACCTAGAAAGAGAGACGTAGAAACCACCACAAATATCTTTATATAAATCTACATATATATATGTATATATCTGTGAAGAGAGAGATGTAGAGACCACCCACATATATCCTTGTATGTATCTACATATATATATATATATATATGGAGAGAAAGAGATGTAGAAACCACCCACATATATCTTTGTATGCCTCTACATATGTATATCTGGAGAGAGAGCGATTGAGAGAGAGGAGTAGAAACCCTCTTCACGCTTCTTTGTGTGTATCTACATATATATATGTAGAGAGAGAGATGTAGAGATCCGCACAGCAGTTTGTGAACCGTTCATCAACGGCCAGGATAAACGTGTAAGGCCGTCGCGTGCAGCATATGTGGTGCTGTGTACTGGCAAGCTGCGTAAGTGGGAGTCTTTTATTTTTGTACTTCCCTCAAAGGGGGGACTTGTCCAGCGTTCCAGGTTGCCGCGCAGGCCCTGATTTTGCACTGCTGCGGACGTATATATGTGGACATGGGGGAACTGCACGCCGGCTGCGTGTGCGTCGACATGCTCGAGACATTTGTCCTTCGTTTTTATGTGCGTGAGCTGCTGCTGCTGCTGCCCAGTCTTCACAACCCAGTACTACAAGACCCTGGCCCAGCTGCGGGACGCAGCGGCGACGAGCGAAGCGTACGGGGACCTGATTGTTCGCGTAAGCAAGCACGCTCTCGAATGCATGCCCATCAGCTGCAGGAGTTAGCTGAGGGAGAGCGGCGCGTCTGTGGCCGTGGTGGAACCTCGGCGGGGCTGTCTCTCTTTGCTTGTGTGGCCCAGCGCAATTATCGGGACCCAGCAGCAGCAACAGCAGAGCCGATCCTCGCTTTCTTGAAGTGTTGGGAGCTGCGGTTAGACCCCGTTCTCGCCCTCCGTGCCACCCTCTGGCTTCTCGCCTCTCATGTGTTCATGGGGGTGTACGGCCACGTGTGGATATTTTGGGCGACACGTTTTCACACACGCAGGTGCACGGTGGACGAGACGGGGCGAGTCCTTCTCTTTCGAACGGGGGGGGGGGGTGGGAGACATATGTCTGTGTATATGTACCACCTGTAAATCACGGCGCACACCCGGGCCTGTGCCGCTGCATTGTTGACAGCCAGTCGTCGGCTTCAGGCCGCGGCGTCATCAGGTTTCGTGTAGGGATCTTCCCGTGGACTGCTGTTTGTCTCTTTTTCTTCAAAACATCTACACATTCCTGTTTTCCTCTCCCTTTCCCCTTCACAGAGGCCCTTCCTTCTGTTTCGCGAACCCGTGGGGTTCCCTCACGGAGGCGTGACCTTTTTTTCCGTCCTTCTCTGGCAAACAACAATTCCGCCTTTTTCGTCTCCCACGTATCATCACCCGGCAAGGTGTAACTGTTGACAGGCGCTGCAGCCGCACGAAGTTCCTGCGTACATATACGTAAACGCATATGTGTACACATATGTCGTGCACGCGCTTGTAGCAGTGCTGCCGCAGGCCGACGACGTAGATGCTATCGGCGAAGAAGAACTCTCCGTTCTTCTTCTGCAGGTGCCAGTAGGCGACGATGTTCCCCACGCTTCCGGAGGTAATGCCCCCGCGCTGCTTCTCTTTTTCTGTGACGTATTTCTTCCTTGGGTGAAGAAGAAGAAACTCGGGTGTGGTGGCCACCACGGCGCGCAGAGGGCAGACAACGAGGCAGCTCCGTACTACGGCGGGGGTGATACTTGCACAGGTATCTTTCACAGATGTAAGGCGCGCGTGTGGAGTGTGGCCGTCCGGGCCCATCGTGCGATATTTTCGTCTTCTGCTGGTTTACGCAGGTAGTGCGGCATGGCATGACCCAGTGCTGCAGGCTGCTGGAGGCTTCGGCTGCTGCAGCTGCAGCGCCGCCGCTGTGCTGCGCTTTTTCTTGGCTTCGAGGGGAGGCATCATTACCAGAGTCGCAGCAGTACGACGCGGAGCTCTGCGCCTATTTGCTGCTGGTGGAAGATGCGTCGATGCCCGGCGGGGAAGTGGCCGTCTGCTGCCTGTCAGAGGCGACGGCGGAGCAGTTTGCGGCATCAGACAATCCCCTGCGAGAGGGGCAGTGGCTGCGGCTACGCAATTTCCGCTGGTGCAGCTTCCACCTTGAAGAAATTCAGCTGGCGTCTAAGGACTTGCCGCAGGAGGAGGCTCATGGGGAACAGCAGCTCTGCCTTTGTCAGACGTTCTCCTGCATACAGCCCAGCCGACCGGACTTGGCCCGCGTCACGCGTCTGCCGAGTTTCGCTCTCGATGTGCTGCTCGCCGAACAGCAACTGCAGGAGGCTCTGCAGCAGTTGACAGAGCTGCAGCAGCCGGACGGCCAGCGGCTGCAGCAGCAGACAGGTCTACAGCACTGGGACGAGCTGCAGCACCTCGAGGAGGTGCCAGAGCAGCCAGAAGGGCGGCCACTGCCCACACAGGTGCAACACCCACACGCGCGCCTGCAGCTGCAGCAAACAGACTCAGAGCAGCAGGAGACACAGCTGCAGCAGAGACACACCTGTCAACAGACGCGCCACACAGACTCGTCGCCGCGGCACAGAGAGGCGCGACGTCAGAGAGATATGCAGCACAACGGAGGAGAAGAAGAGGAAGCCGGCTGCTGCACCTGCCAACACGGTCGAGCGGACGGCGACGGGAGAACCGACACAGGTCGACGGTGGACCGAGAACTTTCCTGACACAGAACAGCCTCTGCAGCAGCAGGGAGGGCACCGGAGTCAAGAAGTCACGCAGCAACAGCAGGGAAGTGAGAGCAGCCAGGGGACGACGCAACCCCAGCAAAAACACCGACGTCGGGAGGACGACAAGCAGACGGAATGCGTCTGCGATGTTGGCTTCAATGGTAAAGAATGTCACGTCGCGTCATGTAGGACGCTGCAGGAGTGGCCGCGTCGAGCGCCTGCTGCTGCGGAAAAGCAACCCCTAGGAGTCGAAAGAGAGGTCCACCTTTGCGGTAACAGGCAGCACCTGCACGTCCTGCCCCTGGCTAAAGCAACTGGATCGAACGACGCTGCCGAGGATAGCGACGAAGAGAAGATGGTGCCAAAAGCAACTGAAGCGTGAGTCTGTTCACAAGTTTCTCATCTGTTTCCTGAAAACAAATCTGTCTACACACTTGTGAGGTCGTAGTCGGTCAGGACGTGATACGCATGAAGAGGAGTATACGAAGAAAGTCCAGTTGGTTGTGTTGAACTTTTGAAACGCTCCCCGGCAACAAGCTCTGTGTAGAAGCAAACATTTGCACATTTCTGAACGCCTGGGGATGAAGCGAGCACAGGACGCTAACAGCTAGACAGGCGTCCGATCTCCACGTAGCTCCCCGCCGTATACGAGTGTAATTGTACACCTGTCTACAGCCAGACGGGTTCTCCTCTTGACGCGGTAAATGCCAAGAAAAACGCGGGGTTGGAAACGGACTGTGTAGTCGGTATGGTAGGAAATTTGTGTGTTTCACCCGTGTCACTGCGTTCTGCAGTTTATCCGTCTAGCTTTCTCTGCGAGCTGCCGTCGGTGAGGAAGCAGCAGTGGCAGCAGCAACCACGCCAACACGTACGTACATCAGGGCCGGGTTGTATCAAATAGAGGAAGACACAGGTGTACGCAGAGGAATGGCTACAGTCGATAGAAGCACTTCCTGGCGTAGGACTGTTTCTGATGAACACATGCACACGCCAATCCTCGGCTTCTGGTTGCCAGGGAAACTGCTCCCCAAGCCGCCTCCGTCACCCGTTCCACAAAGACAGGTTCAAAGAAGGGATTTGAACTCAGTCATGCAGGCCACGCAGAAACAAACGGTTCACGTTTAGCGGCAGGAGGCGCACCTGCTTTCCCACCATTTCGTTTGTACCTCTCCTTCAAGGTGGATGAAAACGAAGGTATGAGGTCGTGGCTCCATGTGTTACGACCGTTTAGTATGGATAGGAATGTGTACGACCCTGGCTGTGGAACCGTGGAGCCCCGCGTCTCTCTGCCTGTTGATCTGCGCGGGGCTGTGTACGTGCCAATGCGTGCGGTGTATTTACTGTGTCTGTGTTTCGTTTCTGTGTTGTAGATGTGTACGGTGTCAACTAGCCTACTACGTCTTGCTGCGCCTGACCGACCGCCGTGTTAACACGGCCGCGTCTTCGCTAGTTGTCCCTGGAGAGTGCCTTCTACGACGACTACAAAGCAGCATTCACTTCTACTTCTGTTGATTGCGGCCTACGCTGCTTGGGGCTCAACATACGCGTCCTCGTGACAGTCCGAGTTGACCCGAGACATTGCTGTCTGCATAGCGTCCACCATGCGTCCGCTGGTGTCGCGGCGAACGTCCGTAGAAGGTGGTATTCTTCGCGACAGCACTGGACTACTGCGCGTGCGGACGGCTGGGAGATGTGTTGCGGCTGTCGTTCTGCTGCTGTGTGCTGTGACTTGCATGAGCAGCACCAGGGCGCGTGTAGCGAACGGGGCAACTACAGCAGTCTTCAGCTTGCACGTTTCGCAAGAACTGCTGGATAAGCAGTCACCTCCTGTGGTCGTCGTAGATAGACTGAAGTCACTCCTGACTGAGCCAGTAAGGACTGCCGCTCCCCAGAAGTATCGCTTCTGCGCGGAGAACTGCAAAAACAGCCGTGAACTCACTGCGTAGTGGTCCTTGGCAGCTACACATACAGGCTGTGGCAGCACTGCCGTGCATAGAAAGTCCATCTCTGCCCTTGCGCGTTCGCGCTTAATTGCTTGACGACGACCACGGCAGGAGAAACGGCAAACGACGCGGGCACTGCATCTTGGTCATTTGAGAACGCGAAAGCCAACCTCCTGCTGCAGCCTATCTGTCAGACGGCAGTCTCGGGCGTCTCTTTTGTGTGTACACCTTGTGCTACCTCTCCCTGTTTCGATCCTGCAAGCTAAAACTCCCGAGGACGGTGGGCCACGTCTCTATTGCGGCGCACCGACACCGCACCGTATACCTCGGTACAAGTGTACAAGCGCAGCGGTCGACACCTGCACACTTTTGCGGCTCCGGATCTCATTTTGCAGTCCCTCGTTTGAGGATATCTCTTATCAGGCGCAGCTGACTGGGCTCGAGCTGCATCGTGGAGGAGTTCTGCTGTGCTGGTGCATCCCGAACTGTACGCGCAGGGCGTCGTCGTAAGCGCCTTCTCGAGACACCGCCGCGATCAACACAAACTAACTCTCCGCGCTTGCGCGTTATTTTCTGTTGACTGCTTTCCCCCTAATTGTTTTTTCAGCCTCTCACGCCCCCGCTGACAGGCCCGGTCTTGCTGCGGCACATGCGTGTGACTGGGCTGGGTCCCGTAGAAGAGGTCGACGCCGACGACCCGCGGACGTGGGTGGTAACGCAGTGTCTCCTTTGTCAATCGAAGCAGCGGCTCAAGATATCAAACGCAAAAACAACAGGTGGTGCTGACGCCTCGCTTTTTTGGTGTGCCTGCTGCCGGCACGCGGACCCGTGCACAGTCCTTTTCATGTGAGGACCTCAACTGGACAGGGAACAATGCTGATGAGGGAAAGGAAGCGGAACAACGAGAGGAAGGAGGAGCACAGCACAAGCAAATTTTGTCTGAAAGAGGAGGCAGTTAAATAGGAAGAAATAGAGAAGCACTGTAGAAAAGGCATGACTTGGTGGAAAGATGAGACACAGGAATGTGAGGAAAAAAACCCGTATAAGAGGGGACACGACGTACTCAGACACTTTTCCCTCCATCCCGCTGCCAGGGCGTCTCACAACAGCAAAGTGGAAGTGTGTGTGTACACTCAAGAGCGTCTACGTTGTCGATTAGAACGGGGAACTTACACACACATGCACGCACACACACATACACACGCTTCTCTCGAATAATTCACCCGCCGTGGATTTCCTGCGTGCCACTACATAGCAGCAAGGTCATGCAGACAGAGTTGGATTCATAGCGCTTCGTGTGAGGCTACGCGCTGCGACCTGCAGCCTTACTTGGGGAAGGTGCCAAAGGGCTGCTGCTGGCGCGAAAGGACTTACACTTTATAAACACTTGCAGAGGCACCCGACACTATAACGAGATTCATTTTGTAGCACAGCTTCAGGTACTAGGTAAGGTCTCTACTGTCCTGCCGTCTGCTCCAGCTCACCAAGCTTACAACAACACGCAGTCGTTGCAGTCTCGTCAAGAAAGTTAGCCGTACTTGCGTCAGCCATGAATAAGATTTAAGCACGGTAGGGACAAGTGAGAACGCAGGAAGGCGTATTCCCATGAAAACTTATGGGCCACAGACAGAATCCTCATCAAAGGGCGGCAGCTGGAGATGTATCCTGGGAGGCAGACGAATGGCAATGCAGCTGTTTGAGTATATGTGGCTCCGGTCCTGGCTACATCTTTGTTAGCTTTCTATTAGTCCCTTGTGTGTGGCCAGGTAAAGATGCGCATCTGCTTCACTCCGTTCCGTCACAGGTACTTGTGGTGCTTCCACCAGCGGAATCACAGCGTGCGTTTTCATGCTGGTAGCGGGTGCTCGCGTACCTCGGATTTGCTGTGAGCACTGGGTGCACAATTTTTTGCAGGTACTCTTTTTCGCTCGTATTGACCGACGCAGACGGGGATTCGCTCGAAGTCGAAGTAAAAGATGCTACTGTACGAATTGCACGGCGCGATGCATACGTCCTACGCACCAGTATCCTTTTACCTACAACTGGCACTGTTTTTGACGGTCGACAAGAAGTTTCCCGAAACACGCCGAAGTAACATGACCAAACGCTTTAGCGGCATTGTGCAGGGCTGCTGTTGACTAGTTGCAATTTGTAACTCGATTGCGTCGACCGCTCAGGACCAAAGTGCCCCATATATATATATATATATATTTGATATATCTATCAAATACATATATCCACGCGTGTACGCATTCTCTGAGTGGCCAACTGTAGCATAGTAAATTCTGTCTTCTACGCACACTTAGCATGTAATGACGCGTCTCCCGTATCAGCGCGATCACTGGTACCGATTCTGGTTAACACAAAAAGAAGCTACAGATGCTAATACAAAGTGCGGACCACATTCTGGTTTTTGAAAAGGTCGAAACCGTACAAAGGGTGGGAAGTGTCTGTTCAAGGTGTGCGGTTTTCGTTACGCCTGGTCTGACAGTAATGCTACATTTTTCAGAGGAACGGTAGTTTGCGCGGCTGTTTCGAAGCACAGAGGGGGTGGGGAAACAGCAGTGTGCCAGGAAACACGTTCTCTTGACATTCTTCATGTGCATGTTTCCATAGGCATTGCTGTGGAAACGCGGTGGCTTTGCGGGTGCTGCTGCCGCTGCTGATTGTGCTTCTCTCTCAACTGCCGCGGCTCGAAAGTTGTATATGGGAGGTGTTGAATAAATTCTGGGTGGCGATATTCAATCCTAGCATTCATCAGTGTTCTGTTTCATTTGCTGCGGGCACCGGCTGCCCAGGCAGAGCAGTCTAGCAGCAGCTGTCTAGCTGTCGTCTTGAGGATACATTTTGTCACCACATCGCTCTTATATTGATCTGCAGCCTTGACCGTGCTGTGTCTACGTTGCTGCTTGCATTCTCAGGGAAGTCGTTTCATGTGCCTCAGTGAAAAAGGCATTAGCCCTTACTTCAGCGCCTCCGACGCGAGGGCGCAGGAGCTACTGCGGTCATTCATGGCGCAGCTGCTCGATGATATTCAAACAGTCACTGTTGGAAGTATTGGCAAGTGGAAGGAAAAACCTCTGGAAACCTGCACTCTGGACAACGGTAAACGAATCCTGACGCGCAGGATATACCAGTCACTGCCAGGAAAAATTCACACGCCAGACGGGCGTCCCTGAAATCCCAGGGATGCCCTGGGATTTCAGCAGCGACACGGAGAAGTGCACTTGATAGAGAATAGCAAGCGCAGCAGCGGTACCAGCAGGTAGTTTGCTATTGCAAACAAGCGGGCAAGCTACACAGCGACTTACCTTTGCCATTTGAAGTTATGTCAGGCTGAATCTCTTCTAATTGCACAGGTAACGCGTTTCTACCAGTGGCGACGGCCGATCAGTTATCAGAACAAGACGATTTTCATGAGTCAAACAGCCCTAAACAGGCGCGCGCGCAGAAAGACGAATTGCACAACAAGGTAGGGAGTCCTGCAGTCTGTGGAGCAGGAGAAGTGCTGCCCACGACAGACCCAGCTGGCAAAGAGCTAGCAAAGGTAAGGCAGGAGGGCGTGAAGGTACACCAACAACATTTGCGTTCCTTGCTACCAGCTGCTGCTGTCCGCGATAGTCAGCCACCGCAGAGAAGCGGAGTGTTCTCACCATCAAAATGCGATGCCGCGCGCAACGTCCACGATTCTTGCAGTGCAACAGTGAGTGGGATGAAACCCGAGAATAGCGAGCGTTCGTCGCACATTTCCGACGATCTTTCAGCCGTAACAAATGGTGCACAGAGAGGGACGCAGGGAAGGCATGAGCTGATAGTTAAGCTTAGCGGAGGCGAACGAGAAAACGGAAAGCGACGATGGATTGTCGTTGGCTACGATATAATGAAGCATTACTGCATGAGGCAATGATATGGAAACACTGATCAAGTGTACGGGAATGATGCGGTCTACAGAGGCGCTATGTCTGTAAATCTGGCCACACGTTGCTCTTTGTCAACTCCGGCAGTTCACGTTTGGAGTCTGCGGAGACGTGACAGCGCGGGCACGATCAACGAACATATCCAAATTCTCGAGCAAGCCCCGCACACGTTCTCCAGAGTTTCCTGAAGCATGCCAAATTACGTTGACTCGCCGGCCAATGCAGTACTTACCGAACTCCCCCGTGCGTCGATCAATTCTCCCGTGTTCACAGCGTGTCCTTACATGTAACCGCAGTTGAGGGAAACGCGGTCCGCAGTACCGCTTACACAAAACGCCAGTGGGAACGTTTCAGTCGAGCTTAAAACCTGTTACGCCTCTACCTAATTGGGGTAAGAAGTGTGTCATTACGTTTTTGCAAAGTAGGGGGATTCGACAACGTAATGATGGTGGCATCTTCTGTAAGCACAAGTCACTGCGAAAGCTGTGTCTTCGAAGTGTACGTGGCACGCTTGAGATGGTGCCACTGCTGTCTGCGCTGTCAACTTTTCTGGAAAAAGACTTGGCAGAACTTGCAGCTGGCGAGACCATTACTCTATAAGCTACTCCGCAGTCTCCTTGCGTGGGGAAAACAGCCGACCTCACATTTGAACAAGAGATGCGCGTCCCAGAGGCATTTGTAGCGCTCCACTTAAACAACGCTAGACATGCTGTTGTGTGCGCAACATTCACGGCAGCAGTCGCTCACGAACGGCGATAATCACAGGCAGCACCAGAAGAATCAAGTCCTTTTACACTCGATAAATGTGGACAACGCCAGCTAGGAGCAGTATAGCGTAAGCTGAACAGCTCCTTTTTGGCGATCGGCCATTCCGTGAAAGGGCGCTGCGACTCGACCAAACAAGGAAGGCACCGGCAACAATCGCAGGATAAACGTGTAAACTGGCGATTTATCCAGAAAACATGGTTCTGACGGACAGTGTAGCAGACACCCTGAATTTCCTTGTGTTGTGACGGGTGTTCGTAAAGGCGCAGGGAGAAAGTCATTCAGCAGCAGCAGCAGCTTTGTCCACATTAAAGAGCACTGCAGCTGCATGAGGCATTGACAGAAGCAGCATCCCTCTAGGAAACCGTGATGCAGCTGGTGTGCAGTGGGTAAGGCTGGTAGTCAGTAGGCGAGAATAAGCATATCTGGCTTGACCAATAACGGATTCTGAGACAGAAAACGATCCAGTGGAAAAAACACGTGACTGCACTTATCGCATTGCAGAGAGCGTCAACTTTTTTTTTTCGGACGGAAGAAGCTTTAAAAGTGGAAAGTCGTTAGGAGTGCTGCTGCAGTACTAAGTGGTACGGAGTAGTTAGCACATGCAGCCGTCGGTGGGGATGGCTTCGGCTCACCACGAAGACCTTTAGAGGAGGCAGTTATGTTGCGGTTGCGCTAATTGCAGTACGTTGTTTTTCATCAACAGGGGATAGGCCGCTGCAAGTTGGCTGCGAGAATGCCTGCAGTGCAACAGCAACACTATTATACTGGTATCGTACTCTCGAAAAAATTCTCGAATCAAGCTGGACTGTAAGAAGCTTCTAGTGGCTGCCGCGGCCAAGGTTTTAGGGGAGAGGTGCCTGCAAGATTTTGTTACCCTTCCGGCGTGCGCTGTGAGAATGAGATATAGCAGTGATGTCGATTAACAACTGAATCATAGCGATAGCCGCAGCGACGGCCCGACTGAGAATCTCGGTAAGCCTACCAGTGTACTCCATGCGTGCGTGGTGCTGATGTTCGCATCATTTGCACCGCCCTTCTAATACCACTTCTACTACCACTAAAAGTAATACAACTCGTGGTCTGCCCTCTGGGGTAGCAGTGTTGTAGGCAGTGCTTGTGCATTTCAGTCACGTCCTGGTAGTGGTAGTAGTGGTAATAGTTGTAGCAATAGTAAAAGGGTTCGCTTTAGTCCAGCTACCACCACATGAACGCCATCACTCAGGACTGTTTCATCGCTTGACCACTCGGTTCGCCTCCGATGATGTTTGTAAGATTGTTGGTAAGATCCGACCATGCATCCCAGTACCTCGACCACCAGAGTGGAACCAAGCAACACGCACTCTTCCGGGAGCTGCAGTGTGGCAACCTTACGTAGACATCACCTGATAAAGCCACGCGGTAAACAGGAGGGCAGTGTACCTGTAACGCAGACTGTCACAGTTAGTCGCAGATTTACGCGTATGCGAGCGATGCCGAAACGTAGTAGAGTACGTCGAGAAGCCATGTGGCATTATATTTAACTGCGAGCGTGTAGTCAGCGTCGAGTCGATGCTACAGCACGGTACTGCTTCTCAAGACGATCCCCAGCTCGCGTTTCCACTGACCATCGACGTGTGGTGTGATATCTTGCCCGCTGGTTCATGTCCTATGAATAGCATTAGACACTGGTTTAAACCTAATTTTACCGTGTGCGGGGCGCCCGTGGCCAAGCCACATTCTACTAATGCGAAACCAGCAACAGCAAAAAAGTCCTGTGACTACACAGGATCGTGTCCTACGTGGCGAATCTTCCGCAGGATGCCAGATTAAAGTAGTGTTACTGATGCAACATGCAAAAACACATCCACTTGTGAGGTCAATGTGTGTGCGCAGTTCGTTCTGCGATCCTTTGGTTCGTCTGTGCCTGTTCTTTTGCACGTAGCGCCCACCCTACGAATGCTCCTCCCTGATGTGAATGCATGCGCAGGAGTCGTAACACTGCTGCGTTTGTTCATCGAAATGACCACATATTGTCGGCCATTCCGCCCAAGAACCAGTGACGCCAATATCTCCACCGAAGGGTTGCTTAGCCTTAAAAACTTCTCTTCTTCATCAACTTCACACTAAAGGCACGCGGCAGTCGTCTTTCGTGTCCGGCGTGACTGTCAGTGCGCGAGCAACACGCAACATACGGCCCACTACTTCGAAATTATATTTCTGACATTTCAGAAACGTAGGCACTAGCTCGAAAACTTACGCCTTTGGAAGCATACGCCAAAGACGAGTGATGCCTGCCTACACATTCACAGTATAACGTGTGCCGCATCTACACACGTTCATCAGAGCCAGCCTGTCGACGCAGGCACGGGGTGTGACATAGGCCCCCTCATCACCACCTCTTCTCTCTATCGTTTCTCCGACACTGACGCCTTCTATCCCGCTACTTATCTACCCCCCTCGACAGTGACAAGCGCTCTTGGCCGTCTTAGGCTACTGCGGGGCGCCCTTGACGTGAAAAAGGAGCTGCCTATGACACCGCACTCTGTATCAGCCGACTTTGCAGCTGTTCACTCACACGACGGACAGCCTTCAATAAAAAATCCGCCGCTAATGGAACTTAGCAAGACCTGAAAAAAACCTCCGTCACCACTGCAACAGAGATGCACACATCTTAATGCGTCTACAAGTGGGAAAACCTGGTCGGACGTAGAACTCAAATAGACAGGAAGTCAAAAGTGTGAAAGACTGACAGGAGACGCGAGAATACATCCATCTTCAAACGTCGATAGTACGATAGCTCGAGAAAAATGGGCGACAGACGGACCGCGTTGGCGTAGGTAGGGGTCCTGTTACACTTTCTGATGAGTCGGTGTTCTGCCCGTCTGCTGCGAAGAGCCTTCCGCAGCAGAAGTCTGTTTTGAAAAATCGACGGCTTTTGCACTAAAACCCGTTGTATGCTCCAGTTGTAACTCCAACAAAACTACATACACGTTACGCTTTCTGCTACATGTGCACGCGCACTGTAAATACAAAACAGTGACCGAACACAGACCGAACACTGATCGAAGACACAGCTGCGAGCGCCACTATAGGTTTCACTTCCCTAAGTGACAACTCACGCGGGAGACGTGTTTTTCGCTAAGAACTATCTTACAAAGATGAGTAAGTTCCTGCTAGCCAGCGACTCCTCCTCTTAACAGTTATATATATGAGAACAGGGCTGCTAGCAATGAGAGTCATTCGAAAGTCATTCGGGCTGCGCAGCCGAGCACGTCCGCAGTGCGGGGAGTACAGAACCGTTGTCCGCAGCCTGCAGTCCCTGCCTAGCGCTTTGCACGCCTACTATATAGCGGTTCCGACACGTGTTTTTCTGCAACGGATTTGGTGACTGCGCACGGTTGGCAGCAGTCCCGCCGGAAAGCATCTTTCTGCAGCACACGAAAGTGAGAAACGCATGGCCATTTCCTTCTTCAAAGGAACGTTATTAAGGGGTCGAAGTGCAAATGAATGCCACGGTCCCACATCGCCTCAACACAATCCAGCAGCTGCTCATCAGCACGAGAAATAATACACGTCGCAGCCGTCTTTAATTCCCCCTCCTCAACTTCCGCCTTGTCTTTGGCACTACCTTCGCTAATCAAACCACCCGTAATACTGCTGGCACTGCTGCCGCTACCGCCACTCGCATCGATGCGATTGTCGCGGAGAACGCTGTTGCCACTCTTGCCTTCAGCGTGTTCTTCTCCAAGGACTGCTCCTGCTTCGGATTCTCCTGCCATTCCGGCAGTGTTACTGTTGCTGCTCGGCCGCGCCCCTGCCAGGGCGGGAGGAAGAAGCCAAATCCGTGCATCGACCGGCACTTTTTGTGGTGTGCCGCGCTTCCACGAAAGTTTGCGCTGAAGCAGCAAGTGCTGCAGCCGCAGCAGCCACAACCTGCACGTCCCAGACAAAGAAAAGTACCACTTTTTTAAAAAGCCTTCCCGGTGTGTCACACTGCCGCAGACCCCTGAGGGCGTGTCCCTACGCTGCTGGCGCACCTGTCGCTCGTGCTGCATACACGCGTGTGTATGTGGAACCGTTTTGATGGCCAGGCGCTGCGTACATCAATGTATGTGTATGAAGTTGTTATTGAGAGCCACGTAGGAGTCCTGGACGCTGTGTCCACAGGCAGATGCCTACAGATAGATAATCGACATTCCCCACCACGCCGTAAATACAGAGAGTACACGCATTACGATGTACGGTCGTCGTGCGAGCAGGCAGCAGACACACGTGCACCCTCACATATTTGAGCGCGCCGGCCATCAACAGAATTCTCCCAGGAGGTCCCGTCTTCTTAGATGCCCACGAGCCTGCGTTGCACGTGTCGGCGACCATGCAGGTGATCGCCCCGGTACAATCGTGAAATAAACGTGGACAACATCCCCCCAGCAACGCTGAGAAAGAGATCTCGTCGACCAACTGCACCCCGTGGGCGCGAACCGCCTCCTTCGGGCTTTGTGAACACTTGGTCAAACCTGCTTAAGCAGCCGCGTGCAATCCACAGAACTATCTATATACGCATATACGTACATACGTAGAGTCACTTGGCCAGTCCACTTTCAGCAGCGGCGTGCAATTTATACATATATATGTATATATACATAGATGGTCACACTCTACACACCCAGCTTCACGCGCAGTACCAAGTCGAGCTACTGATAAAAACATATCCCCGGTGAACACGTATCTGCATGTCCCCTGCCGTGCGGGCACATCTATAAACAGGTATATATCTTTTGTAGTTCTATGGTAAAACATACACATGGGCAATGTTTTTCTTCCGCAGCTGTCTACGACGTGCACGCACCCTTACCCAGAAACGTAACTTCGCACAACTACACCTGCGGGAGCCTACACGTGCCCCTCCGTGGCATCTACGTGTTGAAAAAGTACGCGACGTAATAAGGTTTTGTCTCGACTGCGCACGGATGCACTCCCCACACGTGTTTATCTGCCTCTAGAGAGTACAACGTTGGGTTTTTACGTAGCCAATACCTTTTTGAATAGGGACACTGCGTGACGCCTCGAACTAACACACGACCTGCTTCCCTTTGTGCTTCCCGCTGTCGATTCCACGCCGCAGCTCGCAAGGCTTCAAGAACATTTTCTTGCAAACGAGCCCACCCACAACGAAATTCACTACCGCAGCTTCCTGACGTTCTCTTTTTCTCTCGCGATGCGCCGTGGAGACCGGTGCTGCTGTCCTCTCCCTGATGCAGCTGCTGTTGTCTTGGCCCCCTGCGGCGTCCTGCAGAACCCAGACTCTTCCCTCCCACTCCTGTCGCCTCCGCAGCGATGTCGCATGAAGAGGCGAAGCACTCTTCCGCTGCAGCAGTCGTGCTACGGAGCCGCAGCAAACACACGTGCGCGTGCAAGTTGAATATCGTCTCCTTTGCCGTCGTACGCAGCCGCGGATTTCTGGCAGCAGCGGCGGCAGTGTCCTGGCCCGACCCCAGGCAGCCCGCTAAGCCATACTCATGCAGCGGAGCCCTCTGAAAGTGTGCTCCGACCACAGGAGGATTCTGAAGAGTAAGAGCTGATTTATCCGTCGCATACGTGGCAGCCGATGCACCTGCGTGGGCCTGAACGCCGTCAGCAGTTGGCTGCAGTATCGGAGCAGGCCAGCCCTCGTAATACACGGAGAGATGGGTCGCCTGCAGAGCAGCTTCCATCAGGCGAGACAGATGTCTGCAGAAGCAGCCACAGGAGCTCAGCACAAGTGAGCAGCTCGTGCTTCCTCGGTGACGCGCAAACGCGTACAGGGATTTTGCAAGCGCAAGCTAAGAGATGCCATGACGTCTTCTGGGAGACCTGTCTGTGCAGCTATATTTACATAGACAGATACACACTTATTCTAGCATTACGTACATCATTTCTTCCACTGTTCTTACACCAGATGCCCACCAGTTCATTTCGAGAGACACACCGCGAAGTGAACTCCCCAAGAAGCGGAGAAGCGGCGCGAAGTTTCAGCTTATGTCTGCGTTCTACGCGGTCACCGCGTTGACTTAGCCTCACTTGTACGATGGGGTTCCCGTGAAGAACTCGAGAAGTACGGAGGCCTCGAGGGCTGCAAGAGAGAACGCACCCTCCGCATCACTGGGGCGAGTCTCTTCAGAAGGAAGTACAGCAGCGGCAGCAGGTACGGCCTCGGACGCGTGCGCGCCAGCAGAAGCGTTCCCGGCAGCTGCGAGAAGTGAGACACCGTCGGCAGGAGAACGAGGGGGGTGCACGAACGCTGTGCTGCGCGGAGCTTCTTCTTGTCCGCACTGCGTTGCTGAGGCTGCAGAGCTACTTTCTTCTGCCTGCGGAAAAGGCACCGCGTGGGTGCTGACCTCTGAAGAGATGGGAGAGTGTAACGGGAACGCTGCCGGTGCGGAAGAGAGAGACGCTTTCGACCGAAGGCGTTTTTGCTGAGGCCAGGGCGACCGTCGAAGACCCCAAGCCGGGTGACCCAAGAAGTGAAGACTGCGATGTCTCGCTGCGAAACTTCCCCGGCAGCGTAACAGCTGCTGAAGGCAGCACAGGGATAACGACCGGCGCGACGCAGCGGTTGGGACCCGCACCTCCGACAGGAGAGAACGAAAAGTGATACTCACACGAACGGCACCAGCCGCAAAAAATTGTACCCGTAGCGAGGAGAGAGACAGCGGCAGAAAGAAACGTAGGTCGGAGCAGTGCCGGAACTGCGCGCCCCGGCAGCGGTCAACACAAGGCGCACACAAGGAGCAGCAGTTCGTCGTCGCGTCGAGAAAAGCAACACACGAGCACTGCATGACAGCGAATCCTGCCAACAGCAGCAGGGCGGACACTTCGGAGGAAGGGAAGAAGGGATATCCGGCAGACACATACGGAACGGGACGTGGAGAACAACTGACACATAGACAGCAGAATAGGCAACACCGGTAGCAACGAGCAAGACGAGGGAGAGCACCGGTAGACAAGTATACATATATCTATGTATGTGTAGGCACCGGCTATTTCTCGAGAACAGCAAAGAACACACGCACGCCCTAACAGCGGAAGGAGTGCGGCTCTTCACAGACAAGACTCACCACATCTGGGGAAACGTCACAGCAGACAGCGGCACCAGGCAGAGGCAGCATCAAGGGCAGCAGCGCCTTGTGTATACGGGAGAAGGCCAGAAGACCGAGCGAGAACGTCGCAAATATCAAATCTAATCAGATCTCGCCAACCAGCCGATGCAAAGCACGCGGAGATATGAAATTCAAGGGCAGGACTGTCGACACGCATCAGGCCCTGTTGCTGGTGCGGCCTCGTTTTTGCAGCTACGCCACCGAGGCGAGGCGGCCCTCGGCCGACGACACTAAGACAACGCATCTCTCCATCTCTGTTGACTATATTATCTACGTGGCGTCCCCTTTATACGTGAGCTACCGGCAAATGAGACAGACGCTGCCTCTCTCTTCTGTCTGTCGTGGCGGGGGCCAGAAAAACGAACAAGCTGCGCGTGCTGTGGCTAGCTCCGAGGCACGTGCAGGCCCGTTTCTTTTTGCTTGGCACAGCGTGACGCGAAGAACGAAAAGTGTTCCCCGGAGAGACGAAAACCCTCCACGACACACTCACCTTTTTCTCTCTCTTTTCCTCTCTGCCTTCTCTGTGTGTGTGCGTGTGTGTCAGCTTGCTCACAACTAGGCAAAGCTTGAAATCTTCTTCCTTTGCAAGAAGACTACTTAGACGTGCGCTTCCACACTTGTGCACGTGTAGGGGTCTATATCTCATAGGTGTATGTATGGATACGCGTACGTGTGTATTATGGGTCGGCAGCACACGTGTGGAAGAAACTAGCCGGCATCACGCGCCTGAGAAGGCTCGAGGTGCTAAAACGCAGACCGACCCGGAAGTGCAGGGCGAGAAAAAAGGCATTTCTGGGGAACAGGCTCAGCGCGGTCTCGCACGCGTCATGCAACGCAGCTGCTGCATCTGTTGCAGCTCTTTCCTCTTCAAAAGGAGCCGCGCTCTCCTCTGTAATTGTCGTCCTCAGCCGTCCTCCTCTTGGGCTGCATCGGCTACGCGGGTTGTCCTCTCCGTTCGGGCGCTCCACTCCTCTTTTCGACGGCGCCGCTGCGCGGCTACCTGCCACGTCAACTGCTGCTGCTTCTCCTCCTCGTGGCGTAGGGGCCGCTGTGACAGAGTCTTCGCCTCCTGAAGACGACCCCGCAGCGCGTCGTCCCGCAGCCTCTGCTGCTGACCGCGTGCAAAGCCAGTCATCAACCGGCGCAGAGACTGTGGAAAATGCCCGCACAGCACTGTTGCCACAGCTGTGCGGCCGGGACAGTCCCTGGGAGCAGCAAAGGAGCAAGGAGAACAAGAAAGTGAAGGAAAGCTCCAGGGAACGGCCTGCCTCGCCGGACGGAAGATTGCGGCCGGGAACTCCCGTAACGCTTGCAGGCGTCAAGTCAGTCAGAAGAGGAAGGTCAGCAGAAAACATGCTTCCCGCTGCCACCCCTGCCCGTCCCCTTGCTGCCGGTGCGGCTGCTTGGAGTGTTTCTTCGGACGAAACAGTGTTGCTGTTCCTCTCCCATGGTCGAGACTCGCCCCTGCTGTCGCTGTTGGCTCTCGGCTGCGACAGCGCGAAGGAGGCGAAGGCGCCCCACGCGGCAGCTGCCGGTGCAGCGGGCGTACCACGAGGAACGCGGGGAGAAAGGATAGTCTCCGCTGCTTCCAGGACTGCAAGAAGAAAGCAGCACGAGTGACGCGACGAGGCGAACAGCGGGAAGCCCTGCAGATACGTGCCGGCAGAAGCAACGCAGCAGCAACCGCAGCAGCATTACGTGGAAGCACAAAAAACAGCTGCAGCAGACCAACTGCACGGCTCGTCTAATGTGCGCCTCTGAAGTGCGTGTCAGCGGAGTGTCTTCTCCTCTGACGGCGGGGAGCATTTCACTGTATGTCATACACACTTGGACGTATGTACACAGAAGTATGAGCGTGACGTGCTGGAACTTTTTCCTTTCCCGCTCGTTTCAACCCCAACTAGTTCTTTGTTTGCCCTACACACACGTGCAGTATCAGGCGCGAATATGCCCCTGCATGCGGACGGAAGTACGCCGCTGACTCCCGTCGGCCCTGGGGAGACACGTAGATAGACGGCCGTATGCGCAAACAACACATTTCGGACGGCAGTATGCGGCTGACTCGGGGACATACGTAGATAGACGGCCGCACGCGCGAACAGTAAACAACGAAGCTGACTTCCCAGGACTTCCTCTCTCGTTCGTTCGACAAATCTCGACAACTCTACACAGAAATGCGGAAGGCAGCAGCAGCAGGCTGGTGTGCTCCGGCAGCTTCAGCAACTGGTCCACACGCACGTCGTAGACGCACACATCCACAGACTCGCACGCAAGCCGACAGCTGACAACGCGGGCACACAGACGCACAGACAGAGAGACAGGGGGTTCGAATTTTTTTGTCTTCCGCAAGCAAGACGTCTTCAAGAAAGAAGTAGATGACACAGACACTGCTGACGACGTCGGCGGGCTGTCGACGTCCTGTCGCTAACACCGAGAAGCGCCTTCCCTGCGCCCCGTGCGCCGCGACTTGCAACCCTCTACGGACCACCTCTATCGTCCCGGCTTGCACATTACACGTGGAAAATGATTTGCAGACTGTCTGTGCCAGGAGTTTCACTTCTTGGGAAAGTTGCGTCCGGACGCGCCGGCGGAGCTGGACAACTTCTTCGGCCCGCAGACACCGCCGCCAGCATCGCGCATGCGCAGGTGGCTAGCCACGAGCGCCGGTACACACACACCCACCAGCAAGTGTTAGAGGGTGTGTATTCACAGACGTTTTCTTCTGCTGGGCAAGCTCCTGCCAGGCTTCCCCGGGCGGCGGACGTGAAGTGACCGCCACACACAGAGAGGATCGCAGGCTGCCGCGCGGTTGCAGGTGAAAGGAAGCACTTCGCATCGCAGCGAACGCCATCTTCGTACATACATGACGACACATCTGGATTAGCAGGTATGCACGTAGGTCGACATTTCTGCATGCGCCCATACATACGTACATGTGCACGCGAACATATGTATATGCATGTGTATGTGTAGGGAGACAGACACAGACGGAAGAAGACACACAAAGATATGATAGAGTAGGAAGGGGAGAGCCGGTGAAACGCGGGTTCATGTGCCGTAGACCTGCTGCCGGGAAAGGGCAGCAATACTGAGAGATAGAGAGGGAAGAGCGCCTGAGGAAGACGGCATGCACCCCGCACACACCGGGAAGGCGAGAGACAGGAGAGGCTCCGGCCCCTCGACAGACACACGACGTTGTATATATACATATAGAGACAGCCATGGATGGGAAGACAGATAAAACACGTGCATATAGACACACACGAATGCCGGGACCGTGAAGACGCAACGTGGAGAAAAATGTGTGCGGTGAAGAAGATCGAACACTCAAACTTGCGAGGAAGCGTCGACCAGACGCACAGCGACTGAGGGACGTCTCCCTGCAGACGTGTGCCGCCCAGCGCTGCAGTCATGTGTGTTGGGTCCGGTAACTCTACGCGGCACGTTTGTGCACATATATATGTGTATGTGCGTGTGTGCGTATATGCATGTATGTATGTATGTGTGTATGTATGGATGTATACGTTTGTACGTCTGTGTATGTATGTATGTGTATGTATGTATATGTATGTATGTATATATATGTATATGTATGTGTGTGATTGTCCGGGCATGCCTTTGATGATCCTCGTGAGAGGATTGGCGTCAGTGTGAAGCAGCAGCTAGTGAGACAGTTTTATAGTGGCAGGAGACTGCAGGTGCCATATCCGCATGCGCGTTCGGAAGAAAGATAGCATGCACTTGCCCAGAAGCAGCGGCCAACGTCGACATCCACAAACTTCAACGATACTCCTGTGGAAGGAAGGCTCATCCAGGTGTACGTACCTGCCCGTCCTCATCGACAGGCCCTTGCTTCTGTAGTCTCTTCAGCAGTGCGACTTTAGCGGCGGAGAGACGCTGCGCCGTGAGCTTCTTTGGCCAGCCCGTGGTCCCTCTGCCGTGCTGCTCCGGTGGGTTTGCTGCTTCCGGCTGCTGCGGTAACGACTCATGCGTTGCTGCTGCTGTCGCTCCCGCGTCCTGTTGCGGCTGTCCTGAACGCTGTGCCTGCTGATGCTGTGCGCTCTCCGTCAACAGCAGGGTGAAGTTTCCTTCGGCCGCTCCGCAGGCGATTGCAGCCGCGCGCCACGGGATCCCACAGCCTTCCCAGGGCAGCAGTGGCTGCTGCTGCCGCTGCTGCCGTTCCGCCGTTTGCTGCTCGTGCTGCTGCGGCAGCGCCAGGAAAGGCCAGAGCCAGCAGAGCGAATACAGCGGCCGGTCAAATGGTGCGACTTGGATATCGAGCAGCGCATGTACCTCCTGCAACGTCAGCACCGGCGCTGGGGAAGAAGGGCAGCGCCTCTGCGTCTTCTTCTTCTTCGTCAAGGCTTCTCTCCACCAGTCAAACAAACAGCCAGTTGCGTCAGTTTCGTCGTCTCGCATGCCGCCGCTTTTCTCCTGGGTGCCCGTCGCTGGCGAGACGTTGCTGCTGTTCTTGCGGCCACCTACGGCGTCGCTGTCGGGCCCGGAGAAGGAGGAGGCGCTCCGTCGGCTGCCTTCTTCTCCTTCTTTTTCGCTACCAGGAAAACACCGCCCCGCCGTGCTGCGACGGGAGCAGGTATTGCTCGGACCGCAGGTGCTGCTGCAGGAGTTCACGCGGCCGCGAGGAGGGGCGTTGTGGCTCAGCGTCGGAGTGTCGTCGGTCGCAAGAGCGGCGCGCTCGACGGGGTGCATCAGTATCTCGAGGTAGGCAGCAGCAGCAGCGACAGCAAAAGCATCTGCAGACGCAGAACAGCAGGTGTACAACACTTTCCGAGCTGTCTGGAGCAGCAGCAGCACTTTTCTGCGCTGATGCAGTCTTTGCTTGTAGAACAGACTCAGCGCTTGCTGCACCAACGAGGAAGCGTACGCCAGCCACAAAGCCGGCGAGCCCTCGTATTCTCGCAGGATAGCTTTTATTACCCTGCAGCACCGACAAGCCCCACACATCAGTCAAGCAGACATGCAGCCACCAGCGGAAATGACAGGACGCCACGTGCAGAGCAGCCCCGACACAACACAGCAGCAGCTGCTAGAGTTGAGAGAATCCTTCGTCGTGTGGCGCACACACAGCTACACACATAGATATATATATAAACCTCGTTACACGTATGTGTGACGCGCATACCTATGTAAGTAACATACAGATGTGTATGTGTAGGTGTACGCATCTACACATGTATATATGGTAATATGTACGTCTGTGTATACGTACAGATATGTGCATATATTCATACACACGTACATATATACATATATATGTGTACGTGTGGGTGAATATAGTCACGTACGTATATTTGTATACAGGTGTGCGTACCTGTGTGTCTATCTATATATGCAGATATATGTATGTGTGTGTGCATCTTTGTATATACACGTATGCCTACACGTATACATGTATGCCCATGTGCACGTCTGCCGTACGTACCACATTTGTATATACATGTATATGTGCATATATATATATATGCACGTATATGTGTCCGCATGTGGACGTATGGGCAGTGCGCTTCCACCGAAGTACCACGCAGCGCAGAACAGCCCCACACCCCGGTGCTCGACGTTGCTGCATCTATTGCCGGGCGCAACTCGTGTGGCAGGCACGTAACAGCAGCAACGTCCCCCACCCCGCCTTCATCACAACGTTTCTGATATTTTTCGAAGATGTGTTTCCCGCCGGGAGTAAATCTGGACGAGGTGTCCTATGCGTCGCTGTCGAAGAAAATCGACACATGCGTTTTAGACATGTGGCGGAGCAGCCAGCGCTGCGGGCTAAGCGCAGCAGCAGCAACCGGTGTCCCAGCTCTGCGGTGCAAGGCCTGATATGCAACACCAAGGAGTTCATGCCCCGCTGGTACAGCCTCGTAGGGAGGCACCTACGGAAAAAAAGACGCAGCACATCCGTTCGCGTGTGCGCCCCCAGCGCAGCTGCCTACGTGCATGTCGCCCCAACAGCAGCAGCACCGCGCCATGCGAGCACGACGCTTCCCCCCACCGGCAGCAGCAGCGGCAGCAAAATAAACGCACGCCGTTCGTAAAGCAGCAGCGACAGGGGCACACCACCCACGTCGCAGAAGCAGCAGCAGCATCAGCAAAACAAGGGCGCAGCACACCGCTGCAGCGGCAGCTCTACACAGAAGCGACACAGACCCCAGCACAGCGCAGTACGTGCGGCTGAACAAAGGGACGTGTCAAGGGGAGGCCTTGCTGCGGGAGACACGTACGTGTTGCTTCTTGAAGCAACCATGAGGCAATAAAGAAGCATTTGATCCCCTGGGAAGGAGAGGAGGGCCTGAAGCACACCCGCATGGAAAAGACGCGCATGCAGCGCAGCTGCTCACTACGGATGCTCTGCACGCGGACCAAGTGTTGCTAGCCCATTTCGTCCAAGCGCTCTGAACACGTACACTACGGCGGATTGACAGACAGACCAGCAGAAACAGAAAAAAACACAGAGAGAAAGAGAAAATACGTGATGACCCGGATACACATATATATGTATATATATATTCTCGAAGAATAGGTCGAAGGCCCTTCTAGAAGAAGCATCTGCATCTGCATGGAGAGAACATATCAAATCTAAAAATCGACACCTGCAGGGGTAATAGTAGTACTACTTGTAGTAGGTCTAGTAATAGTACTAGTAATAGTAATAGTAGTAGTACGACCGGCAGTAGTAGTAGTAGGAGTAGTACCAGTAGTCGTAGGAGCAGTAATACTAGCAGCAGTAGTACAAGTAGTACTACTACTAGAAGCAGAACTAATAGTAGCAGTAGTGGGAGTACTAGTAGTAGTAGTGGTAGTAGGGCTAGTAGTGCTGTCGTCGTAGTAGTGGTAGTAGTAGTTGTTGTACTAGTAGTGGTAGTAGTAGTAGTTGTACTAGTAGTGGTACTGGTAGGGGTAATAGTCATAAAGTAGTAGTACTAGTAGTACAGCAGTAGCCGTAGTAGTAGTAGTAGTAGTACTCGTAGTGCTAGTACTGGTGTGCGCGACCGGGGCACCTCTGCTAGGTCGCCTCCAGAAGAGAAAGCAGCAATTGCTGCGGTGCAACAGAAGCACGAGAAGGATATGGAACTGAATGATGAACGAATGAGGAAGAGGAGTGATCCACAGAGAATTTCTTGGTTTGTTCTGCCTCGCTGTTTTGACGTGATGCTGCGGCAGCAGCATGCGGCAGCACGGCAGTAGAAATACGCAGCAGTCGCTCGTCCCCTGCCTGACCTGTGCAACGACGAGAGCAATCAACTGGGCCCTAGAAGCAGCAGGCGCCTTCGCCAGCTGCTGCTGGTGCTGCGCGTGCTGCTGCTGTCTGTGTTGCACTTCCACCAGCTCGTTTTCTTTTGTTTGCTCTTGCTGCTGTTGGTGCCCTCCGCTGGCTTCTTCCTCTTGATCCGTTGCTGCGGCTTGTGGGAGCGGCTTGTCGAGCGGCTGCCGCCGACCGGTTTCCCCCTGCGGCCGGGGTCTCATGGAAGCTCTGAGGCCGTCTTGAACGGCGCACCAACAAGAGAGAACTGCGGCAGTAAAGGAGACGCCAGCTGAATCTGCTTCCATTGACGCTGCAGGCCACCAGGATGCGAAGAGAGCGCTGCAGTTTCCCGCACATGTTGCCGCTCCTCCTGTGCTTCCCTCGCCTTTGTCTTTCTGAGACGTCTTCTTCGGCTTGGCCGCTGAAGTTGCACGTCCGCCGGGTAGTCCCTTCCCCCCCGCCCTACTACACGGAGCCGGTAGGCGGTGCGCCGCTGCTGCTGTTGCCGCTCCTCTCTGCTCTGCTGCAGTTTGGGCTGCTGCGTCCATTGCTGCTGGTGCCGCTGCTGCTGCCTCTAACGCCTCAGCTGTTGTCGCGTCTCTTGCTGCTGGAGCTGCTGCGTATACCCCCTCCCCTGCTGCTGCATTTGCTGCTGCTGCTGCACCTCCCGCCGCACAGGCTGCGTGCTGTGCTCCCTCTCCTGCGACCTCACGTTTCCCTCTGTTTCCCAGCAGCTGCTGCTCGACCTCCCTCCTCCACACCGCAGAAACCTTCGTGTCGGCAAGAAGCTGCAGCCGGCCCTTCGGCTTCTGCTGTTGAGCAGCGCTGCGTCGCAGGAAAATCGCGTGCAGCGACAGCAGCAGGCGCTCGTCAACAGCAGCGTCGGCGACACTAGCAGCGCGCGGGTCGTTTGAACAAAGCCGATGCAACGAGCCGCTTCCTAGCCAGTCTAGGGCGGCCAGCAAAATATCCCTGTTATTCCACGACGTCGCGGTCGGGCCGCTGCTGTTGTTGCTGTGGTGGCCGCCCCCACTGCAGGAGATGCCGCTGGCGCTGCTGCTCACGGCGGCAAAGCCGCACGAAGATAGCAGACGCTTCACGCCATGCCACTGCACCGCCTCTGCATTTGCAGAAGATTTGCCGGGCACGCAAGGCCAGGAGAAATGCAACAAATCCCCAGAAGCCTGCTGCCCTGCTAGTGCTACCCTTTCGACAGAGACGTCCTCTCGCTTCGTAAATCCGCCGCTGATAATCACGTCGTGCGCAGCGGCTCCCCCTGGGTGGCTGTGCCAGCTCAGCGCGTCCGCAGCTTGTTCAGCAGCAAGGAAAAGTTGAAAGGCAGCGTCCGAGTTGAGATACAAACCGGCTGCTGCTGCTCTCGCGTGTGCAGCAGTGGGCTCTGCTGCTGCTGCTCGTGCTCCTGCTGCACCGGTGCTTTCTGCAGGTGTGGCTCCTCCCGCTGCACCAGTGGGTTCGGCTGCTGCTCCTGCTGCACCGGTGGGTTCTGTTTCTGTAGCTACTGTAGCAGTACACTCTGTTGCTGTTCCTGCTGTCCCACTCGCGGCTGCGGCTGTCAACCGCTCGTCAGCTGCTGTCGCGTCTTCGCTTGCCCTTTTGCAACCGGGTCTTGACGTGTCCGTCCCTGCTCTGGGGGCAACAGAAATACCGTTCTCTTTCTCGCCAACAAGGGCATCGCCCCCTTGCTGCTGCATTTGCCTGCGCTGTGGATCCGGATGCTGGTGACGTGGTAGTGCGCCCTCTCCTTGCAGTTGTTGCAGCTGCAGGTGCTGCTGCGCTTGCAGCTTCGCCTGGCGCCGGTGCCGTTCTTCGAAGCGCAGGGGATGGTCCCCCTCCGCTTGCTGCGGGTGGAAGAGCTGCGGCTGCTGCTGCCTTAGCTCGTCCAGTTGAAGAAAAAGAAGCGACAGCTGGCGGTGCTGCTGTTCCTCCTGTCGGCGTCGCTGCCCTTGCACGCTTTCGTCCACTGCTTCGCAGATCCGCACCGCGATGCAGCGTCCCTTCTGGGCTGCTGCGTCGGCTGCTGCACGTGCTGCTGCGCTGCTGCAGTCTAAAATCGTCAAAGGGCTTTGCAAGTCGCTCTGGGCAGCGAAGAAGTACTGCGCGTACAACTCTCCGAAACGAATTCCCCGTCCTGTCGGTCGCCAGATGGCCTGCAGGGAGCAGCAGCAGCAGCACGCGTAAGGCGCCCAAGACAAGACCCCTTGGTGCAGTTGAATACAGCCGGCTGTGATTCAGAGTGAATGTAGGGGAAGAGGGAAACATGTAAACAAACACGTGTATGTAGGATTCACCCGGCTTCACCACTCCCGAGGGTTAGCCGCAGCGCGGCCCACAAAAGGAAGAAAGAAAGGACACGAAGAAGAAAAAAAAGAAGAAACCAAGAGAGGAGACGGGACAGAAGACCCATGGCACCGAAGGACCCAAGCGGGACGTGCAGCTGGAAGCGGCTGAAGGAAGCTGCAACGGAGTCTAAGCGAAGCCGCTTCTTGAGAGACTGCACGAGCCCTCGTGCTCGTAGCGGGGCTTCCACGTGCGTCTCGGCCTCTGTGTGACCAGGCCAGGCGACTTTAAAAGAGGCCTCACGCAGCAGCAGCAGGACCTCTCTCTCCCATCCAGCAGCAGCAGCCTGCCTCGTCTTTGAGTCGAAGGCAGCAGCGGGAGCAAAGACTTTGCGCGAAGCATTCTTCGGTGACCACGCGAGCCGCAGCTAATCAAGACTCGACAACCAACGCAGCACCTCAGCAGCACGGCGTCTCGCTCTCGAACAGCAGCAGCAGCTGTTCTCGCAGAGCTGTCGACGCGGAAAACGGGGACCTGTCTGTAGACAGACTTAGAGATGTCGTTGAACTTCTAGTTCAAGCCGGTCGCCAACTTGGCACGCAGATACTCTCTTCCGAAAATTACTACTTTCGACAACGGCACACCCGTGAAGAGGATCACGCATCCTTCGCCCGTGCGCACTGTCACCAAGCCTCTTAGAAGAAGTCTACTGCTCTCCCATGGCACCCTACCCACACGCATACAAACTGAGCTGCGCTGTCTCGACCTCACGATGCACGGGCTTCAAAAAACTTCCCTCCTGGTGTCTCTCTACGTACAGACACTCTCCCAGCTGTCCCGTCGAGACGTCGTCAAGCCTACGTCAGGTCAGTGTGTGTGAGCACATGTGTGTCTGCCCACACGTACGTTTCTCCGGGCGGTACGCGCAGCGCTTTCCCCGGGACAGGTCTGGCGACGCCTGACCTTGTAGGATACGGGATGTAGTACAGAAATGTGTACACAACCGGGAGCGTACCTACGTGGGGAGTATTTTCAATCTGTGTGCAACCCGTAGGACTTTTTTGCGAGCGGGTGCAGCAGTACGCGAGAAGGCAGCCAACGTGTGCTCATGCAAAAACACGTCATAGAGGGAGGGACGTGTGTGTGTACGCGTGTTTGGGGAGGGCGCACAGGACTAGACTTCCCAGCGAGGGCAGCGCATGAAGGTCGTTTTCTTGTGCAGAAGCCACCCCAGCAGCAGCAGCAGCAAACGACTTGCTGAAAATGTGAACCCCCGAACAAAGGGGCCAAGAAGAGTGTTTTTTCGTTTCACTGCTGCAGCTTGAGACAGCAGCACGATTTCAACAGAAAACGAGAAGGAGACACCAGAGACCTGCCAAGGAAAACTCTCTCCCAAATGCCGAAGAATGCGTTCTCCCGTTCCCGCCTCCGCAGGGTGAGACAGCAGCTTTTTAGTAAAACGAAAGAGGAGGGGGAAGAGAGGTTCTCACGACGCGCCGCGTCCTATTGCTGAGAAAAAGGGCGATAAACGCCTGCACAGTCAAGACGAGGTGCCCCAGCTCCACGGCTGTTTCACTTCGACGTGCCACAGGCTTCCCACAGGCGCCCGCTTCCACACAAACACGCAGGCACCGGAAAGGGAGTGTGCTTTGTCCCTTATTTTACGCACGTATTCGCTGTCTGCACACCCCTCCTTTCTGGACTTCTTTGGAACAAATGTACGAGAGTTCCTCGTCGAAGCAGCAACACTCAGAACACCCCTCTTCATGTTCTCGCGTGTGAGTGACAGCAGCACAACGCCGCACCCTCCGAACATGACAGTCTCCACGCAGGTGCACGTCCCCGCGCCAGGGGCAGCCTCGCGCACAGACGCTGACAGCGTCGTCCGTGCGCACTAAATGTATCACAGCCAGTGAGCAGCGGAAGAACTGCTTTGCCCAGGACGCTCCCAGCACAGCGATGCCTCCCGGTGGTGACCCCTCCGGCACACGGCCTTTCAGAAACGTCAATAACTTCACACGCTTCCGAGGAAGACGCGCATCCTGCAGATGCGTCTGTGAGAAAATAGCGACTCCACGATAGGCGTCAGCATCGCATGCGGAGACGCTTCAGAAGAAAAGAAGAGGAAGCGGAGGGGCACACGAAGCAGCGCGGCCTGTCTTGAGCGGCCGCCCGCTCGTGTCGACACGCACAACGGCCGGCTTCAACACGCGTTTTTTCTGCCTCCACAGATGCACCTACCCCGAGGTAAGCAGGTACGCTTTTTATAGAGAAAGCACTGGTGGAAGCCAGCAGGCACACTTCACAGGCCCACAGAAGAAACACACGGAAACTCGATGCCCGCGGACTTCGCAAGTGACTGTAAGGCGCATCGCACGAGCCTCCTCCCGCTCCCCGGGCGACCGCTACACATATATTTGATTACACACAGAGAGAAAGATACTTGGACACGCGGTGTCAGGTATGTGTGTCACCCCGAGGGCAGACTTCGGCTGGTGCGCGCAGCCTCCACATGCCAAGAGGCGGAGTAGACGCGCTCTGCTGCCCGAGAAAGAAGCTCCGCGCGGTTGACTTGCAACAGCCACGCGTGAACACGGGCTGCCACGACGAGTGTGTCTTCTACGTCTCTGCGCGGAAGCAGATGCAACAGGTGCGGTTATTACATTCCTTCGCGCATTAACGACGGCAAACACAAGTCATCCGTAATACCCATACTTCCACACATATATATATGTAGGTGCATGCAGCCCCACCCCCCCCCATCCACACACAGACACACAGATATGTGTACACAGCTCTGCATTGTTGGGATGTCTTTTCTGGGCATTGCAGCGTGCGGCTAACTGGGAAGAGACGGGCCACAAGAAGTCACGCGTGCGTCTGTCTCCGGCAACGGCGTCTCTCGAGCGGTCGCAGGCGCCAGGAGACGCGAGCAGCACCGACAAGCTGACATCCCGGCTGGCGGCTGCAGCAGCTGCAAACCGCGTTTGCGCCTCCGCCGTGTGTGCCTGTCTGCATTAGACACACTCAACATATATACGCAGAGGTCCACGCCGTGGGTTTGTCTATTTCCTCAACGTTATATTTCTCGAACAGGCATGCAGGGCAGGACCACAACTACGTGGACGCCCTCCACGACCGTATGTGCATATGCAGGCGCGCGCGCCGCTTGACGGGAACGTCAAAAACGGTGGCGCAAAGCCACTTGCATTCGACCACGCAGAGTCCTACATCGAGTCAGAATTCCTCTTCCCTACGTCCGCGCATTGCGCCGGTACAACGTCTCTCCCTTGGTAGAGAGGCGTCTACACGAGTGTCCATGAAGAGAGGAGTGCGTGCGGCGCCGCGGAGCCTCTTACAGGCCTGTCAGCGAAGAAGCAGCGAACGACGGAAAAAAACGAGATGAAAGACACCTACCTCGAGTTGTTCTATCGCCGTGTTGTCGCCGTCTTGAGCAGAACTGGCCGTGTACAGCTGGAGCTGCAGCAGCGCCTGGACCGCCGCAGCAGCGAAGCTCACGTGTCCCGCTCCCACCTCGCACGACAACACGGCGTTGAAGAGCAGTTCCATTCCCACGCGCTTGCACAGAAAATCCTGCTGGTGCTGCGGGGCCAGTTCTTCGTGCTGCCCATCCCTCTGGTGTGCCTCGTGCTGCGGCCGCGGTGGCTGCCCTAGGCGCCACAGCAGCCGCAAGAGGTCAGCCGCAAAGGCCCGCAGCACTCCGACGTCGAAGCCAAGCAGATCATTTCCTGCCACGTAGAAGAAGAATTCCGTCCACACACGCTCCAGAGCTGCGCTCCTTTGTAAGGAAGCAAGTTCGCTGCTCACAGCGGCAGCGTCCTGCAGAGGACCCCTGCAGCCGTCCCTGCCCTCGCCGCCGGTGGAGCTGCTGTCGCCCGCACAGCTGCTGCGACTGCCACTGCTGGCAGTTGGCGGCGGCTGCTGCTGCTGGTGCGGAGGCTCTTGCGACAGCGCGACAGTTCGAGTGAGAAGCGACAGAGTGTTGCGCCAGGAGCTGAAAATCTCAGCAGGACTACTTCGAATGGTCCGCAGCAGCACCCGAAGTAGCTGCAGCGGCACAGCTGTGCGGCAGAAGGTGCACGCCGTCTCGAGAAGTGCCAGCTGCCTCTGCTGCTGCTGCTGCAGCGAGGCGTTGCCCGCCAGCAGCATCAGCATCGGCTGGAAAAGAACCAGCCGCAGCCACCCAGCAGGTACTGTCGGATGTCGCCGGCTGTTCGCATGCAAGCGCTGCTGCATGCGGTGCAGTTGCAGCGTGAGCACAGCCTTATCTGCTGCGACGCCACTAGCAACACTCGCGACCTCCTTCTCGCTGGAGAGAACACCGGTGGTCTCTCCACCACCGTGTTCAACGATTTCTGCGCGACTCCCGACACTCCCCACAGCGTGGCCGTTGAAGCCGTCTCCCTGGCCGTCCCCCTCCTTTGACTTCCTCCGTCCAGCTCGATTTCCATGGAGAAAAAGGCTGTCTCCTGTCTCGTCGCCCTCCGCATCAAACGTCACCTGGGCAGCCAACAAATCGCTGCCAAACTTCGCAGTTTCCCCACCCGCGCCTTCCGACGTAAACCTTGTTTCCCTCGACCCAACATTAAGTTGCTGGCTGTCGCCGCTGCTGCAGCTCCCGTTTGTGCTGCTGTGGCCTACGTGGCTGCGCGGGTGGTGAGCTCCTGCGGCACCGTTCGCCGCGATCCTTTTGGAGCAAGAACGCGACCGGCAACGCAGCCACGACCAACAGGGGAGACGCGACGCAGCAGAAGACAGGCAACGTCGAGGAAAAGGAAGACGCGGCTGCCGCGCCGCGGGGAACCCTGTAAGCGCCTGCAGCTGCGTCAGCAGTGCCTCTGTCGCTGCTGCCGCTCCTGCACGTCCTCCGGCTGCCAAGACATCTGTGTTTCCCTCGCGAGGCGGTTCGGTGCTTCCCTGCTGCAGCTGCCCGTGACGCCTCAAATGCGGCATCAACTGGGGTCTGAACCACACAGGCGACGACGACTGCGGACACGTCGCGGAAGAGACAGAAGGCCAGTCCGCCAGCTCCCCTGCTGGCGCGCACGTGTCTCTGGCCGACGCGCATGGTAGAACGACGTACGGCAGTCTGCAGGTGAGTCCCACGAAAAAGGGAAGCGCAGGGGCGGCGCAGCAATGCAACCACGCGGGTACAGACTCTTGTGGAAACCGCGACAAGCTACGCAAGCGAACAGTCAGCCGAAGACGCAGTCCTGTCATCTGCGGCGACAGCCAGCAGCAGCCGCAGACCACGCGCACAGCAGGAGGGACAGCGACGGCTAGGGCAGCAAGCAACGGTGCGGAGCAGCATACGAGGAGAGAACAGAGACGGAGAGAAACACAGAAAGCCGCTTTTGTACCGCTGCCACGGCATGCCGCAGCTTCTTGTCCACAGCACGTCAGGCAGCAAACGCAGTCCACTTCACGGCGAGTTCAACCATCAAAGACTTTCCCTCTGATGCAGCACTGCCCCCGCCGAGGATGTAGTGCTGCAGGGAGCGTAGCCCATCTCAAAAGGTAAAGAGTGTCGCTGCCCCTGTGGCTTCTCCTCTTTTTGTGTATGCAATGCCCTAACTGCTCTCAGCCTGCTGGTGCGCTAGCGGGCGTCGGTGTTCTCTCCGCGCCTCAGACCGTAACTGCGTGTAGAGACCCCCGCTACGTCCGCCTTCGCAAGGTAGACTGCCTCGCAGCCGCCAGCCAGCAACACAAGTAGTCTCGCCTGTGTGCCGGCGCGCGTCCGAAGAGAAGCCCTCTCTTGAAAAGGTTCGCAGCTACACGGCGGCCTCCCCGGAAGCAGCTGAACTAAAGTTTATCTGGGCTAACGTGGAGTTTAAAATCGAAGTTAGTTATCACCAACAATCGACTCCCTTCGTTCAAGCGCAAAAGCAGCTGTGCGCTGCAGCCTACGTCAGAGGCGATAGCGACGTCAGAGTCTCGCCTGGGCGGCCTACCGGTCATAGAAGAGAGCCGCATCTCTTCGTGAGGGAGGTAGGGCGGCGTGGAGCTGCGGAGGGGAAGGTGATTTGTTCGACGATTGAAATGCGAGCTTCTCCCGCTGCTGCTTGACTCGTGCCACCTCCTTCTTGCAGCCACGCGCGCCGGTCCGTGTGAACGGTAGCAACCGCAAGCCCGGCCGGATGCCGGAGACAGCCCCTGCTGCTTCCGTTCTTCCTCTCTTTCTCGAATCTGCGGAAGACAGCGGCGTAAATGTTTTCTCCCGAAGCTTCTTCTTCCCCCGTGCTGCTACGCTGTCGCCGTCCGAGCGGGCCCTGTCTTTGTCCGAACTACCGCCTGTTGCTGTGACGCTGCTGCCGACCCTGCTCCGACCGCTGCTGCTGCTGCGACTGCTCCTGCTGCCCCTGCTGCTCCGGCTGCCGCGTCTGCTCCGACGACTGCTGCTGCGGTGCGTACCCAAGAGCTTTTCCACTTCGAAGTCTACAAGATGGAGCGACGAGGGAGACTCCCCGCCAGCAGCAGCAGCTGCCCCAGCCGATGCTGCTTCGATCCGTCGAACTCGCTGCTCGCCTTTACACGTGAGAGCGGAATCTGCTCGTTGCTTCTTAAGCTTGGCCTCGTCCGCCTCAAGTAGCAGCTTCACGTGCAGCAACCCACTATCGCTGTCCTGGAGCAGCAGCTCCTTCGGGTGCGCATCTGCTGCCGTTTCTCGCACGAGGCCTTCTCGGCGGGGTCCTGGGGGAGACAGGGCTACAAGTGACGCAAAGGCTGCTGCTGCTGGTGGTCGAGCCGCTGCTGCTGCTGCGCGTGCTTCCGCAGCTTGTCCCTGACGGGCGGGGGCATTCTGCCACACCTGCAGTCGACTCCACAGGGCGGCACTGGTCCCGTCGCTGAGCGTCGAGGAGGCTGTGGTGCCGTCCGTCGCAGCTGAAGGCAACAACAAAGAAGCGTCAAAACTCTTCCCCACTGTTAACCACGCGCTGTTGCTGGCTTCAGGACTGCTAGCGTCTCCTGCGTCAGCGGTACTCTTTGAAGGGAGGCCACCTAAAAAAGCGCCGCTGTCGTTGCTGCTGCCGCTGTACGTACTTGTGCTGATGACCGCAGTGCTGCTGCTGCTGTTGCTGCTCCTGATGTTCTTGGTGCTGAAGCGGGGGCTGTGGTGATGTGTGCTGCAGGTCGTCGTACTCCTGACGCCGCAGCCGATGTTCGACGACTGCCTGGCAGCCGTAGTGTCGGCACCAGGGAAGTCCGACGGCGTCGTCTGCGGGTGACCCGTGCTACTGTCGCTGCGTCCTTGTGTGAGATTTTCTGGTAGTGCTTGGGTAGCCGTTTCCTGCTGCTCTTGAGATGCAGACGCCCGGTGGGCTCTCTTCTTTTCTTCTGCGTCTGCTGCACCTGCCTTCTCTGCTGCCAACAGCGCGTCACTTCTGTCTCCGTCTACAGCGGTAGGCTTCTCCCGCCCGTGCCGCACTCCACCTATCCCAGTAGCAGCAACAGCGACGGCAGCAGCAGAAGCTGCGCCGCCAACAATCGCAGGCGGGGCATAGGCCGGGAACAGAGAGCCCGTCTGTCGCAGCAAAATCTCTGAAGAGGCTGCGGCTTGTCCCCGCTCCCCCTCCCCCTGCAACGCCGCATCCTCAACACATACTACAGGAAAATCTTCATCAGTATCTGAACTGAGGTCAATGCATATCGCTCGCGAAGGCGACCCGCCTAGTTCTCCTCGGTTGGATACTTTGTGCTTTGCGTCTATCAGAGACCGTGCTCCTCCTGCTGCCGTTGCTTCTGTCGCCCCTGCCCCTGCTGTTGATCCTCTTGGTGACCCGGCTGCATCGCCCGGCAGTTCCGGAGTTGCAGAGGCGTCCCCTGCAGAAAACGCTGCCGCTCGGCGGACACGTTCGGCTGGCCATCCTGCTGCTGTACCTGCCGCCGAGGTTGCCGCCGCCGACTCTGCTGCTGACGAAGCTGGGGATGACGCTGCGTCAGCTTCGGTTGCCCAAACTCCCGCTGGTAGGCGGCGTTGCCCCGGCCGCAGCCGCCGACAGCCTCGTTCTGCAGCTCCTTTCCTCGTAGAGAAGTGCATTTTCCTGCAAAATCGACGGCAGCAGCAGCGCCGTACACTCAGCAACTGCGTCACACGCAGCAGAGAGCGTACCTCCAGGGGTGCAGGAGATGCAGCCGACGCTGCCCGGGACCCAAGAGGCTTCGTCGCGACAGAAGCTTCCACATGTCAACGACGCAGAAAGTTTTCCACGTTCAGGCGATCTCATCTGAGGGACAGTCGCTTCGTGTGCAGGACTCAACTTTCAAAATCCCCACGTACTTGTGTGACACGTTAGTGGAGGCAGAGTCGCCTATGTGTGTGCACCACACAAATTCAGCCTATATATCTATACGCTCGTTGAAGATAGATTTATTCCCCTTTATACTCAAATTATGTGTGTACGGCCCCACCTGCGATACACGTACTCGGCTACCACACTTACACATATATTTACATATATATACATATATGCTGTATGCGTCTACATGTTACGTATATGTCTATACTTGCGTCGAGGTACGTACACACACGTATTTGGTGGAAGCGGGTAGGTGCGAGTGCTGTCTTATGTGTGTCTACTCGTGCGAAGTCCCCGCTCTAAGACTGCATATGCGAAGAATGTGGTAGTAGCGTACGTAATAGTCAGTCGTCTACAGCGGGCACGGGAAACCCCAGCTGCTACAAGCCTGAGCCAGGCTTGCAAGGGAAAGCTGCCGACGCGCCCAGCACACCAACTCCGGAGAGATTAAGAAGCGTCAAACGAGAGAGGAGAGATTCTAAATGACGTTATGAAAAACGCAGAGAGAAAGCCAGACATCCCGTCCAAACGTTCTCAAGCGGAAGCATTCCTGGCTCCACGAATGCACGCTTCACGGCCACGGCGCGTGCACCGCCTGTATGCGTGGAGGGTATCGAGACGCAATAGACCATGCCACCCTGTTCAAAGACACGAAGGGATTCTCCTTCAAAAGGGAAATTGCGAGGGACGAAAGAGTGCGAAAGAAAAAAACGCCCTGAGGGGCGTCGCGCCGTGTTTCGCTGCAAGATGTATCCTCGTGAGTCGTTTACCTCGTTAGTGTTAGAGTGGCGGGGCCGTACACATGTGTAAGTTCGGCTCTAATTGAGTGAGCCGTATGTAAATATGTACATGCCTGCATGTACGGAAAGAAGCTGCATTTATTCTTGTGTCGTCCGCAGAGGCTCGGGGACGGCGCTGTTCTGCCGAAATATGAATAACGTATAGAATTTCTGCGAAGATTTCCCTTTGAAGGACCACGGGCGAAAGTTCCCAGGGCATGCGCAAGGACTGGCAACGTCCGTACGGACAGTCGTGCAGACGTTCATCTACAGATACGTATAAATCCACATAGTTGTAGGCGCGTGTATCGACGGAGGAATTATATGCAAACTTTACATCGGTATACACCGATGTATACATATAGGGCGCTGTGTGGAGCATGCGACACCTGCCAGTGCACCGTCAGTTCCGCAAAAGAAAATTCCTCTTGCATTGTACCGTACTACCCCCGCGACACACAAGATGCGGTGAGACATAAATAACGTACACCCGCCGAGAGCAGATATATCAACAAGATGCAGAGGAACTTTGTAGGTATCCAGAAGCGTGGCAGAACGCCCAGTTTGCAAGGTCAGCTGCTGAACGTCTGCTCGAACGCACATCGTCTGCATGCGTAGAGGAGCTACATGGTTGCAGTCACTTTCTGGCAAATCCACTGCGGCAGTTACCAATGCTACGTGTGCTACGTTGCGCGAATTACTGTAATTTGCGAAGTAACGGTTGTAAGCCACAAACACCACATCGTAAGAGTCGATATTGAAGACAGCCCTTTCTTCCTGGCATAGTTTTCTGCGCAGCCACAAGAACGCTGGAGGATCTCGCTCTTCCGTATGATCATTGGCTGATACACCGGGAAAGGAATTCCAGCTGTCAACCGCTGGAAGTCCCTTGGACGAAACGTGGTTCATTTCCAGTTGTGTCAGCTGGATGTAGTGGGTGACCAGGCACCAGTGTCGGAGACCCAAATTGCCTGACCTCCTTCTGAAATGCGAGCTCCCATAGCTTTTGTTGGAGTACATGTGTGTTTCGTGGGTAGTGACCTACATAACTGTGCATCGTTGGAGTCAAGTCTTGTCCAGGTGCTGCGACAACCACTGCGCAAAAACCTGGACACGCCTTCTGGCGGATACACGGCTGTCACAACTGTGCGACCTCACTCTGCTGCGAAAGCGCAAATGGCCTCCTTTCGTTTCGATGCAGCTAACGATTTTTTGGAGAAGCATACACACTCACAAGTACGCGTACGGTATCCGTACAGGACATTCAGCCGTCGACGGCGCGCCCACTTCGGGAGTTACCCATACGCGGAAGTGTGTGCTGCGTGCCGGGATGGACGTGATGCTTGAACGCCCTACGTTCCAGCTTGACGCTCCGTAGCATTGTGTGTGTCGTTTCTGGCAGCGGGAAAAAGTACATTAGGGCCACATCAGTCGCGGCATAGAATGACCAGTAGCAGTGATAGTAATAGTACACACCAGGAGTGGAAGATCTGTTGTGCACGACGTTTCCACAAAAGACGGAGTCCATAGGGCACAAGCACGGACCAGAGTGGCCGAAATATTAAAAAGTACCGCGGACGGAGGGCAAAGACGGAGTCCACGGAGCACAAGCACGGACCAGAGTGGCCGAAATATCAAAAAGTACCGCGGACGGAGGGCAAAGGCAGTAACGTTGGTGAGCAGGTACTTTGCTCAGCAGACGTGTGGTTACGTGGCGCGTCGCGAGCGTGATCACAGATTCCTGATACTGTCAATTGCGAGCCATATTTGGGCGAAGTCTGCAAGGCGTTTTAGACAGTTTACACTTCAGGCGCGACCGTAGCATCGACCTGGCGCGTGCAGCTCGTAAGCGCATAATCTTCCTCTACGGCAGCAGTGCGCATCCTCTGCCAGGTGACGCGAAGTCAAGAGAGAAAGAGTCTTAGTAGCAGGCGCTTCCGGTTGGTCCACGTGTGAGCCCGTCGTCCGTAACGGGCCCTTGTTACCATCAAGTGTGGGCAGGGCTCTTGCCACCATAAACTGTGGGCACCAAAAATGTAGCATGCTTTCCTCAATATAACAGGAGCAGTCTCTATGTCAGAAGCGATGGTATGGTGTTCCTAACACCGGTTCGTGCACTCGGTCGACACCCTTGTTCTCTTAAGAAAGGGACGGTAACTATTTTCGCGGGAACACGGGAGCGCCTTCAAGATGATGTCCCAAAATCTTTAAGCTTCCGCAACCGTAGGAACACCAGCCGCGACGAAAAGCTATTCCGCAAGCAAGATAGTGTGCGTACAGAAGGATTTACTAGAGAACTTACTCTGGAAGCCGATTCCTGTACTAACAACCGAGCACGTCTGTTACGGTTTAGGAGAAGGCTTTCTCAACATCGAACAAAGTGCACTTGCGCAAATTTGCAAGAACTTTCGTATCCAACTTTTTTGACGGTCGCACACATCAAGACATAGTGTTACTCACAGACGTCTTACTTGCTTTTGACTTGCCGATACCTGATGTGATTCCGCTTCATGCTTTGTCACGATGCTGGTTCTCTCGCGGCTGATGTTGTAATACTTACCATGAGACATTTACTGCTGCAAAATACACGTCGTGTGTCCATACTTGTTTCGCTGTATCAGACACGCACACGCACGCAGACGGAGTCTCCATCACTGAGGCGTGCACACGCTCGCCATTTTTGCACACACTCGGATTTTCCTGCTGCGGGCAACGTACGCTCCCTACGAAAATACGATTGTCCGCATTCACCTCACTGCACAAAACACGTATTCAAAGGTACCACGATTCTCTAGAAGTAACGACGTTTGTCAGAATCGATTCACCATCATCAGTGTTGTTGTCCAAGGCAGGCGACCGCGACTGACGTCCGTTACCTAAATGCGAATGTGCCTGCTGCCTGTGCGAACATTCATAAATACGCAGTATTCGTACATTGCGGCGGCTGCTGAAATTCCGCAGAGGGCGTACAGTACATGTCTTTCCGTTACGACGAAGTCGGGGATGGCAAGTTGCGGAAGACGCAGCGTCTGCACCGTAGCACACGACTGTTTTTTCTGCGTCTGAAAAACACATTGTGACACATGGTCTTACAGTATCCAGAAAGTAGCTACAGCTATAGGAGGCTGACGGGTGCACGTGCAAAATTGTCGCCCTCCGATCTGGCCTAGCAGGGAGAGGTCCACATCCCGTGGTATCGTGTGCAGGAGACGAGCTGCTCTGCATCGGAAATTACAATCTTGCCTGGACACGGTATACACAGAAAGTACACAGCACGATGCGTCACCGTTCCAGCTTTGCAAGGCTTTACGTGGAAATTCTTCCTCAATGACGCCCTGGGGCTCCCAACTCCGTATGCCTACTTGGCGTAAGGACACCGGCGTGCAACGCATCCAGTTGGTATCGTTCCCTCTGAAGGCCGCACACGTACTTTTGGGTAGGCCTTCATGCGTGGTGTTTCCACCTACTCTGGATCCTAGGTATTTGCTGTTTTACGCATCTTGACCTGCGTGACTGGTCGTTGAGGGTGCCCTCGCACGACCATACAACCCAAACCGTGGAGCCACTCCTCCCACTGAATACGTGTCAGAGCAACTTATGAAGGGATTAACGTAGGGATGTGCAGGGATTTCTCTTCTTCGGGAGGTGTTCACTAGCACGCTCCAGCGCAGCTGGGAAGCAGCTTCACGTAGACCTAGCTGGGTGACTGTTGGGAAAGCATTTCCGCAGCAAAAAATACGGCCAGCATGTTATGTCATGTGCACGGACGCGGCGACCTCAGGATCCCCACCCTGCGGCGTGTCTGAAATCGGGGTACCGCGTTTCTGCTGCAGCACTTTCGGTCCAGCCGCACATGTTGCAGGTCGTAAAAGCCTAAACTGATAAAGAAAACAAGTTAGAAGCAAACGTAACTAATTACACATGTGACCGCGTGCAAGGTAAAAAGTGTACCTCAATACGGGGGTGCCTGCTAGCGTGTGCGAGAACTCGTAAGGTGTGCGCATTGTACAAGGGCGTATTCACCCTTTGATGTGAATGAGACTCTTTTCTACGTTATTCGAATCTTACATCGCGAGAATGAATCCCGTGTATCCAGAAAAGATGATTGTAGGAGAATTACAATGTCCTCTCTTCAGGACGCCGTCGTCGCTACAGTAGGTTCCAGACGCCAAGTGTCGACAAGTGTACGACGCTCTGATAAAACAAGGCCTTCAGTCTGCTATACGTCGTTCATCTGCATGACATCACGAGCATTTCAGGGCTGCATTAACATCGTCTAGGGTAATGGATAATTTTGTCGCCACGTCTGAGCAGCAGCTCGCCGCAGCTACGCAACTCTCAATTTTCATCACGTCGTGTTTCTAGTACGCCCACGTTCGAAACCATTGTGCTCAACCGTCGCGGATAGAGACACGGCAGTTCCGTGCACGCTTCGAAGCCATGACGTTTTTGCAAAACGTGTTTGTGTGTGCGTCGCCAGTTCACTGAGCTGCTTTTCTGTTGCAGGCATACACGAAGGAACCTCTGTCCACCCCCCTTGCGCCGCCACGGCTATTCCGCTGAGTGTCGCATTTCTCTTTTAGTGCTAAATTGTCTTTTCAAAGTTTTAGGGGGTCGTTTGACAGCGCCAGTAGGGATACCAAATGTATGTGTGTTCGCGGCAGTGGACGATCCGCTGCCCTGGCAGCTGCATGCAAGTTATGAAGGGGAGGTGTCGGAACCGGGCTGGCCACGCGGTTCGAGCAGAGCGTTTTGCTTCAACAAACCGCTGAACAAACCAGTGGACGACAACAATGACCCACTTTCTCCATCTTCTGCAGAGTTCCGAAGGACGCATGCAAAATTCGTACGAAACCCGTCTGCAGGGTAGTCGACGCACGGACCCGCTCGCACGTCTACACCCGTAGCGGAGATAGCACACCCGTGTCTGCCTGTGAAACAAGTCGCATCATCGGAGAAGAAGGGGAGTAGCGAACCCCCCACAACGTGTTCCAGTGGTGCTGTGTGCTTAGAAAAGCACGATTAAGCTGAATTTTGGCGCAGACACGCTATGCACACATATGCCGATACAGACTTCAATACCTATGTGTCCTCGTGTGAACGAATGTGCTTGTGTTGCATTTGGTGAAAAGTGCTACTTTGCGTCTCGGCACCCGCAGTAAGCATGTAGACATCTACACAGGCGATGAGCTCGGCTCTGTGACGTTCACTAGAGAAAAGAAGACGGTTTTCACTGAGACGCACACGAACATACCAACAGACCCCAGTATCTGACGTTTCGATTGTAATACGGCCGTGTTGAGAGAACCAGTTTCGTGCTCTTAGATTTTACGGAACATCCGGGCGGAACGAGATCCGCTCCAGGCCCTCGATAACAGTAGCCCCGTACTACTTCGGCAGTAGCTGCGGGAAGACGTGTGAAGGACGCGTTTCAAGCAGCAGGTGGATTATAACCGTATTCGGTCGGCGCTGGGCGGCAACCACACAGCCGCTAAACGTCTGCGTCCCCATGAGCTGTCACGACGAAGAGAACTACATGGGAGACAGACGAACAGCGATAACTACCCTGAAGAGTCATACAGCCCCGAGAGGCTATGTTTGTTTCGGTCTTCTGAGCTGGGTGCGACAGCTGCTGCCTGTCTTCGTCCTCTCACTGCAAGTGCGGCATCCGGCCCTATCTTCCTTTCTGCAGCAGCTTCCCCCTGTCAAGCCGCTCCGACGCGTGCTGCTGGAGCACCGAAAAGTGATCCTCGTAGTACTGTTCTGTCAGCTAGAGCGCGACACCACTTTCGTACCCGCCACCGGGTGCCTTCCTACCAACTCCTCCCTGAGATCGCAACTGCTGCATGGGGCATCCAATGAAGCTGCTGGATCGGCGCTGCGTGGTCGACACTGGGCCTCTTGTTTGCCTTCTTGGAACGGCGTCTTGGATGCCGAGTGTCTGTGCCGCAGGAAGCGCGCAGTCAGAGTTCCGTTTCAATCGTGTGAACAGTGCTTCAGTGAGGAAGGAGTGCGCCACCCTTTCGCCGGCCGTCCGAAGGTCTTTTTCAAGCCCTCGTCGCGCAGTCCTCACCTGACGGATGAGAGTTGCAGTTTCACAAGCGCCAGCAGCAGCTCTGTGTTTAGCGGTGTCTACGCCTCCCGCCCTGAGTGGTGTGGATGTCCCACTTTCCTCGTAAACTATCCGTATAGCTGTGTCAGAGTGCGTACGACGTGTGAATCTTCTTGTGTGGCAGAGGTGCGGCGCATCACTCCGCTTCGCGTCAGCACACTGCACCGCACTGCGCGTGAGGGCATGTGCACTCAGTCCGGTACGGCTGTTGCCCCACGTGTCGACGACAATTCTCTGAGGCAAAAAAATTCAAGTGAACTTCTCGCACAGCCTGCATCAAAAGGCCGTACGTGTGCTTCACCCATCGCGCTTCATGCGTGTCCACCGGCTGCCACGTGTGCAAGCACAGAGGCCTCCGCAGGAGCGGTAGAGTGCCTGTTGCCTTGCTTTACTGGCGCCGCCACCGTCTACTTCCGTGGTAGACGTCCGCTCCGGTCTGGACTGCGTAAAAGACGCTCAGGTGCCGTCACTGTAGCCACCACCGTGACAGCCCTGCCCGGGACAATCACTTGTGGCGCTATTCGTGGTAGCTATCTGACGTCAGTTCAAACAAAGGCTGCAGGAGGCGTCCTGTGGCCGGGGCCGTCTTCTAGGCGTCCTGCTGCCTTGTGGAAGGTTTCATGCGGCTACAGCTGGCCGGTGAACCAGAAGCCGAATTCGCACGCTGCGCTCGGCGGACCTAGAGAGGGAGAATGCTTCGAGCCCTCAGGTGAGCTACAGATGATCCCATCTGTTGAGGGCGAATTTAAAACGGCCACTGCGCTATTACAGGACGAAAGACTGGATAGTGATCGAAGGGTTGATAGCGGAGAAGACGACCGAAACACCGAAAAGGAGGCAAGACAGAGGAGCTACCATTTGGTAAGAGCACGATAATTTCAGACCAGAAGAGACTCTCGTGTCTCTGGCGGAGGACTAAGGCCACATTAGAGGCGCGTAGGTGGGGGAGGAACTTACAGGCGTCGAAGGCGCGTGTTACCTCTATCGGCAAGCGGTATTGCCTACCCGTGGGCCTGACGGGTGACGACGGGGCAAGAATATCCTATCTTCTGTGGATCTCTGTCAGCGCTCCATTATCCTCCGGAAGAAAGGACAAACAGCATACTGGTTTTCCGCACGTCTGTATCAGTCGCCTAACCCGCACCGTGTAGCAACCGCTGTGACTTGTTCTAAAAAGGCTCTCTCCGATGCCCTCTTCTGCTTTAAGCGTGTGCTGAGAAACACCGTATGGGTACTGTACGTAATGGGGTCGTAAATCCACTGCAGCGTGCATGACGTGCAAGCGAAAGACACAGACATTCCTATGTGCTCGCTGAGAACATTACTGCTACCCACGTGTTTCCATAAGGCCAGACATCAGCCCAAGCGAGTCGTCGCTATTCTGTAGCAGCTGGACTTCACCACAGTCCGCATTTCTATATTCCCTGTCTGAGAGCACGCTGTGACACCCGCTTCCATACCTAACCTCTAAGTGGGGTCGACGCACTTGCATTCTGCAAAGGTCAGACAACGACGGGAACCGCTCAAAAACGGCTTTCAACACGTGCCACACACGCCTTGTAGAGCGCACTTGTGATGACGTGAATGCACTCCGGACATGTGGGCAAAGAGCAGAGCTTTCAAAGAGGGCAGATTCTGCAGACCTCGTCATGTCTTGCCCGGGATTTTTCTGTACCGTGGCAACATTCGAGTCAACGTCTCGATCAGGATGGCCATCTTCAAATGGGGGACTAACCGCAGAGCGAACATCATAGGTGTACGACACGTCCGCCGGAGAAAGCCCTGCGTATTTGTTTTTTGAGGCCAGTTGTTGGCTTGCTGAATCATAATGGAGTGGTCCGCCTGCTACCTCTCCTGTTTGGCCTCATTTCTATCACTTTCGTCAGAGCGTACAGACATTGCGACTGTGCGATGCATCTCCGTTGGGCTTGTGCACTTGCACGCGTATACTCTTGAAACAGACTTCGAGATTCAAAGCTTGACTTTCGACATCGGTGGTGCTCCCCGGTAAGTTTTTTTTTTCAGGTGAGAAAGCGACGAGAAATCAAACCGAAGAAGCAGGGGAAGAAAGAGATTCGTCTGACGCCTCGGTGGGTCACGTCCTAAATTTCTAGAATACAGAATGTTAACCTGTGTTAATCCTATTGCAGGATTCACCAGTGTCTACAAAGCTACGGCGACGTGAGTCTTACGAGGTGCTGGAGCTGTTGGACACTCGCGAAGCGAGACTACTTGACGATTCTGAAGCAGTCTTAATTGTGCTAAAGGCAGCCAGCCAGCCGTCATGATTCAGCGATTGTTTAGTTTGATATTTGCCCTCTGCGTTGTGTGTTGGCTGGATCCGCGACATCGTTTGCTGGACTGGCGGCGTCGTTTGCTGGTTGCTGCTTCTTGAGAAAAAGTGTGTTACGACTTGGCTGGTGTGCACGCACGTTCTTGTGATCTGCGCGTATGCAGTTCTGTATACGTACAAGCAGGACAGAGAATTAGCATGTTAGAGCGCTCGGATGTAAAACTGAAGCGCGTGCGTCCTGCCATGCATATCTCACGCCGTGTCAAATTACCTGCTGATGGGACTTTTTCAGCGCTCTGCAGCGGAAGATTTTGCCGTCCTTTCTTTACCGACAGGTCCCCACCATAGCGTGTGGTTTTTTCCTGGAAACGCTCTTTGCGCCCTACCCAGTCTGCTTGAAGGGACGTGTAGCTTTCCACTCTTTATGGTGGCATAGGCTTGATCACGTAGTCGATGATGAGACGCCGTCTCGCTCCATCGTTGAAGGCGGCATTTGTACATCTGTTCTGGTTACGGTGTCGGTGAAGTGACTGCGTTGCGTTCCATTTCACAACGCGGCAGTAGACAGCTGGCATTGACTTCCTTTGCTTGTTGGCCTACAGGATAGCAGCCCATGACCTCTTGGTGAAGACGAAGCAAGCGCGTCAGTTTTTGCTGGAAAAGAAGCAGGTCAGAGAATACTCTTTTGGCGTCTGACGTTGTCGCAGGTTATTTTTTGCTGTTATTAGATAACGCCCACACATTACCTGCTGCATCAGCAACACGACGCTGGGACCGCCAACGCTTGTGCAGCCCGTCGTGCTCACTGCGGTTGTTCTAGGTCCCGAGCAGGACGCTGGATGTGCCACGGTTGTCTGTTCTTCGACCAAGCAAATCTTTGATCTACAGACTTGCTGACTTCTCCTGAAGAACGGTGTGTTGATCGAACTCGTTCCTTCCCTGCAGGTTCTGTTTTCCATCCACCTTCGCGGCCGTGAGCTTGCGGCATGCTCTCTGCATCGCGTGCTACTCGAACGCGTAGCCGAGATGCTGGACGACGTTGCTGCACCGACTAATGCTATCCAACAGAAAGGCAACAGTCTTATGCAGCTTTTCCAGTACCGCAAGCAGAAGAAAACGCCAACGAGCCCAAAAGTGCCCAGTGCGGCTAGTTTACGTGAAGCTACGTCTTCTGCGGCTTGTAGAGCAGCAGAGTGTTTAGAATCCGGGCCTGTAAACCAACAGCCTGCATAAGCCCCTTCGATGTGTGAAAAAGGCGACGGCAAGTGCCGCCTCTAGGCGAACGGGATGAGGGGAGCGCGCCTACTGTGAAGAGGAAGTGTGTTACAAAGTACGTGGTCCAAGGCACGTGTGGTGGCATTAGCAAAACTGGCATGCCTTCCTTCTGCGCGTAGCTTTCTGCTGAAGTCCTGTCTCGTGTGGCAGAAATGGAGCAGAAGGAGAAAAGCCTGATAGCCGGGTACACGGGCTCCCCTCCCCCTGCTAGGTCACAGGATATTTGAGAGGCTTTTAACATATGTATGTATAAATATGTATATGTTTCTGCCAGTATGTTTTGTCGCTGTCTATGTGGCGGCCATACTTCTTCTCTGCGTGGTGGCGGTACGATCAGCAAAACCCGCTGGTGAAAAATCGATGTACTTTAGATGTCCTCCCAGTGAACACTGGGCTGCTGCAATTTTAGGGAACAGCTCCCGTGGTCTCAGCCTGATGAGGCCGACAAGGGCTTCCAGGGCTCAACAGTGTGTGATTTGCAGCTCCTTTTCACGTGGGCAGTTGCGCATTGTCGCGTGGATCTGCAAGTCACCTGCCTCCAGGGGGTGCTGCAAGAACAACCTGGCACTCTCATGGCGATACACCGACGTGAGCGTCAGTCCGTGTGAACTCCTACGCTATTTGACTCCGTGTGGAAGTGCCTGCTGCATCAGCACACGGTGTGCAGCACTACGACTGCGTCATTAATAAAGAAGTATTTCCTGGTAAGCTGGTAGTCCTCGATGAATGCCTCAAATATTCTGCGCGTGTGAAGTTGTCTTTGTGTGTAGTGCGTAGGTCCGCCAGCAACGTTACGGAAAAGGCGACCGACCTACACATGTTTACACCGCATGAGAGTTTTGCAACACAGTTTGTCGCAAAATATTTCTCTTCCAAGTTCCACCTTGTACCCTGTACAAACATATTCTGTTCACTGTACACGCCCCTGGTATTGCTGTATATCTGGTCAATCGTAGTAGGCCGCTGCGGCGGCGACCACCTGCACGTAATTTCGCTCTGAACACTGACCGCTCTTTCCGTTCTGCTGGACGTGCTAATCTTGTGAGACGCACGCGAACCTGATGAGGGGTGACTTCACCGCAGTTCGCGACACTCTGCTGATCGTGCTCAGTCTTGTGTCCACATCTTCCGGCGTTGAGGAAGGCATTTCGCAGAAAGTTGTCCGATGGACTACCGGAAGAGGAGTTTACAGGAAGGACTATGAAGTCAAATTGCACTTGAGGCGTCCGTGTACACCTCGACGACAACATCAGTAAAGACTGTCGTCTGGCTAGTCGAGGTTCGAATTTTTTTTTTCTCTCAGAATGCCTCTACTTGAATGCGCCTTGTGACCGGATACGTCAGCGACCTTTCCGGTCACGTGGGTTAATATGCAGAGCCAATCTCTTGTACGTAATCAGCCGCTACGAGCCGCTACAGAGGTGATCTGCGGACTTTATGTGCGCGAACTGACGAGTGCGCCTCCGTAGTGCTTTTTCACTGTACATGGCTTACAGGCTGCTTTCGTATGGACGGGCGCTGCAACTACAACCTGTAGTATCTACGCAGTAACAGTACAGGACGAACCCTGGGGCTCGCCCCATGCGCACTTGTGCTGCGCTCTGTGCGAGGGCTGTTGCCCGTGGCATCACGAGCTGATACCTTGTACGTATCCCAGAAAACCAGTGGTACCAGTGCACTTTGGTTTGCTCGAGTCTATTCGAACGAGTTTACGGGGGACCGCAAAGAGTAGGAGGCAACAGGCCTGACGGCGTCGAAGGGCAATTCTGCGTTGAAGAGCTCCTATACGGAAATTCGCAAACAAGCGTGTTCTGTAGCATGTTGCCGCCCATAAAAAACACTTGGGACGACGCCAGACCAACTAGTGTACACATTTTCCTGTAGTGGCGGACTGCATATCTACGATGGCCGAACAGCAAATTCGTTGACACGTCCGCTCGTAAAGCTTGGACGATGACACCAGTGAGACCGTCGATCACAACTCAGCTGGAGCTTTTGGCGCACAGCGAAACGCCTCCTCGCTTTCCTCTCCGCAATGTATAATATTCAAGAAGAACGTGATGTGTCTGTCCATCCGCGCTGTGCCGTGTTCCTCCTACCCTTGCGAGCTGCATTTGCAGGAGACCCAAATCGACTTCGTCACTTTCATTCAAAGGAGACTGATCTCCACCGTGGTGTTCTCAAGTGAGAATTCACCACACTTTGTCCCACTTCTCACCTCTGCGTCTAGGGCTATTATGTTTGCACCTTTTCGCTTTCCATGCTGCTGGAGCCTCTTACGTCTTCACTGAATATGGTGGCAAACTGTAGATGTGGGCCCCCCCTTTGTGACAGTGCTTTTGATTTAGGATGCAAACCCATTCTATATGAAGTACTTTGGCAATATCTTGCCCTCACCCTGAACGACAACCTCTACAATGCAGCAGCTACCGTTTTGTGGCATTGTTGCTTTGGGGGGTGTTCAGATTCAGCGTAACCCCCAGCCACAACTGTTCCCGTTGCTGCAGCTGGTGTTGGTACAACGCGGGATCTTCCCGGAGCGCGTCGCAGTTTTACGGAGGACAAGCAGCCCCTACATGCCAACGACGCTGGCCTCGACAACTGGGTGCTGCCACCCATTGTGTCAAGCATACGCGAGTGTTGAGACATCCTTGATACACTTAGTCGCCGTAGCCCTGTCCATCAACTTTGTTGAGGTACCTTCGCAAGCCTGAGTGACTGCCTCTAAACTTGTCACAAAATCCCCACGCGGAAAAGTTTGTTGCTGTGAGCCTACCCTTTTCCTTCTGCCTTGTTCATGCCGCAGGTTTTGAGACACTGATTCGACGTTCTGCGACCCAGATACGTGTACGTCTGTCCAGGTGTCCCGACGACCATTTGTCCGCGAATCGCGTCTCTTGTGCGTCCGGGCGGTGCCTGTCGTCTTGCCGCTGCGGGTGCCTTGTGAACCCTTTGTGGTGTGAGGCGTTTGCGACGACGTCTTACACCGACCTCACACATGAACCAGCATCGCAATGTAAGGCACCAGCAACACCAAGAGCAGTGCAGCAGTGTCGATCGACGAACGAAGTGTGGGAAGAAGTGGATCCTTCACATTTTGTTCCGAACGTCTTTTTCTGCGCGTATCCCCTACGCTCCAGCTTGCAAACGCTCCTCAGCGTGACGCCGATACTTTGTTACGGATGCGCAGAGCGCTGTAACGTCACCAGCGTGTAGACCACTCTTTACGGTGGCCAGGCAGGATCAATAGCGGGCAGTTGCGTGGCCCGACCTCAATTTGTTGCTTTGGAATACACGTTGGCATCTTCCGTTTTAGCCACTCGAAGTTAGGACTTACCACTACTACTACTTACTAGCACTGCTACTACCATGACTGCTAGTACGACACGTGAGTGAATATGCGATATGCAAGAACGGTTATAGCACAGTGCTGTTGCAAGTGGTGGTCCCGGCGAAGCAAGGAATCTTTCAGTGCTTTTTACTATTCCGCTCGTGGCCTCCCCGTGAATGTCGGAATTTCCAACCAAGGGTGCGGTCAGCAGACTCCCTTGTGCTACAGATGCCGCTGATGCTGCCACAGGGGGTCGTTGAGGCTACTACCGAGTCTGCTGTTGTGTGGTGGCACAGCTGGTACAGCGCTGCTGTCTCTCTCAGTGCCTCTTCCGTACCGGGGCCACACAACAGCAGATGGATAGTGGGCACCCCAGATGCGAGCGGTTACACTGTTGAAGCCGTGGCATTGATGAGGCCGGTGCTTCTGCTGGTGGTGGTGCATCATTATCCTTTGCCGTGCGCTGCGACTGCTACTGCTGCTGGCACCGCGGCGGGTGCTGTTGCCCTCGTGTTGGTGTTGCGAGTGCGCGGCAGATGCTGTTGCTGCAAACGGGCTATTATTTGCTGTTGCATCCCAAACGAGAGGGAGCGTGTCCCTTTGTGTCCGCACAAGCGTGTGCAGTGACTTCGGGTACTGAGTCGGTGCATATTCGCCCATCTGTGCTCCTCTTCGAGGAATTTCAGTGTGACCCCGATCTACGACGTCGCCCGTAGGGTCCCGCACTCTTCGCGGAACAGCGTCTGTCGGTAAAGCAACATTTAGCACACATCCTCCGCAGACGCTGTAGCTTGTGTCTCTGTTCGTTGCCGTGTAATTCTGCGGGCCGTTCTTCTCTGCAAGTGAGAGGAGCTACATCATTAGAGAACCTCCGTAGTTCTATTCGGGCAGCACATTCCTGGGGCGTGTCGCAGCCGCGGCAGCAGCACCGGCAGAAGAGATCACCATTAACCCCGCTGCTAGTGGCAGATGGGTCGGGCCCCCACGGCCGATGTTTGGAGAAACGTGTGCGCTGACCAGCAGTTGTAGGGGAAGCTCTTTCTTTCTTTGTTGATTCACTGATTTTCCCCGTGTTTTCCCGGATTTCCTTCCACAGTTCTTCGTCGACCTCCCGCATGCGCACCGAGATTCGCGAACAGGTGCGTCGCGGCCGCCTCGAACATTTTATTTCACACCCGCCGCAGTGGCTGCCCTGCTGCACCCAGAAGCTCGTTTGCCGCTGCATCAGAGGAATTGCAGGTTTGATCTGCTCTGTCGATGCAGTCTGCGTCTTAGAGACCCACGAACTCTTTTGCCCTCCCTTCCGGAGCAGGTGCTGCTGCCGTTGGGAGGAGTCGTGCCGATGGTATAAAGTTGTTAGCGTAATATAGAGCGTACTAACTAGATTGTGACAGTCTCTTCTTCGGTTGTGAGTGAACACAGTCGCGTAAGTCACTTCAACATGCAGCAGTCGAACGCTCCTGCTGGGGCCTCTTGCTCCTGCTGGGGCGCCATGTTACACTTTGTTGTCATGATGAAGTGACGCATATTGCGACTAACGCATTAACCAGGGAGAGTGCAGTTTGCCTTCTGTATCAGCGTCTTTGTCCAAGCTTCGTCCACGAGTCCTCCCCGCACGACTCTATTCCGTGAGGGCGGCACACAAGCACCATCACGACGCGGAGGGGCCTTGACCTCTCCGGCGACACAGGCTCGCAGGGGGACGCTTGTGCTCTGCCCCCAGAACTTGTCGAGGAGTACAAATGCTGCGCCTGTGTAGAAGAAGTTTGCATTTGGCGGCATCGACTGCACCTCTGTGCCGTCCCAACCGGGACAACGAAGGTAGGTGAATTGCTAGTAGCGTTGATAATGAGCGCGGCTGCTGGTGGTGCTACCATGCGACATACTCTTGAGCCTGCCGCAGCGCCACCTTGCCGCTGCCGCAGCTAACCGGAAAGAATTAGCTAGAGCATGATGACGCGTGAAGGCCTGGGGCTCCCTCCTTTTCAAGGAGGCATTTCAACGGGTGGATTCCGCAACGCCGACGCAACGGTGAGCAGCGTCGAACTTCACGTCGGCGACAGCAGCTCCTTGAACAGCACGCCCAGTGCCACTTGCAGGTTCGACAGCAGCAGCACGACCAGCCGGAGCAGCGAAGGCGCACCCAAAAATAGCAGCTCCAGCAGCAGCGCACTCAGCAGCGGAGGCGCCACAGAGAACGGCAGCAGCATGTTCTGGAGGACGTCGGACCAAGATCGACGGGCACGTGGTGCTCGTGCGGGAGCCGCGACAAGGGACTGTACGTACGCGACCGCAGCTATTGGGTCTCACGCAGCTGCGCGGGCGTCCAACGCGGGTGCTGCTGCTCTTCTCGGTGAAGCAGCAGATGACAACAACTCTGATTTACCTTCTGCAGACGAGCTGACGCTGTCTGGTGACGACGACTTCTTTGCTGCGTTTCCTGAGCCACGCAGCGACAGTGTGAGCAACAGGCGTCTGAGCAGCGAACGCGGGACCACGGGCAGCAGCGGTAGCCACCTTAGCAGCAGTAGCGGCTACGAGAACAGAAGCGGCCGCCAGCCGCTTCAGAGGGGCAGCACCCACCCTGGCGCGAACGTGAGCGACCACATCGCAAGCGGCCGCGCCAGCAGCAGCGTCGAGAGTGGCGTGGCAGTCACAGCCTCTGACAGAAGCACGACAACTAATGAAAGGAGTAATAGTAGCAGGCCTCTGTGGAGCAGCGCTACGATTCGCAGCAGCATTTGTTGCGATCGCAGCGGAAAGGGGCACGGCGTGCAGAGCGATGCGGCAACCGAGGAGCCGACTGCCTCGCACGCGCTGGAGCAACTATGGAAAGCTTCTGCGTCTTCCTTCGCTTCTTCGCTTAGTGTAGGAGCTGTGTGTACGCACTCAGCTCCTGCGGAGCGGCCTCTTCGGGCCGCAGCCACGGCCAGTCAGGAGAGTCCGACTGCGTCTTTTGACGGGATGAGTCTCGACGGGGCCGCGCGGAGCAGCCGAAGCAGCACGGCGCAGAGCAGTTTCAGCACCGTGAGCAACGTGAGCAGAGCGACGTGCAGTACGAGCGGCAGCAGCGTAGGGTGCAGCAGCCACGCAAAGGGGGGGTGCATTTTTTCTCCGAAAGCGTCTCTCTGCGCGTCTGCGGCTTCCTCGAGCAGCTGCGGGCTCGCCGAAGGAGCGAACGCTGAGGGAGATGGGGGCGCCGTCAGACCAGCAGCGGCTGCGTACGAGGCCCGAGTAGTCGCGTCCTTCTGTGGCGATGCAAACGACAGTGTTGCTGAGAGGGCAGACCAGCAGCACGGCCAGGCCCCCCGGGGGGGACAGAGCAGTCTTCTTCCTGTGGACGTCGCAGTACTCCCTTCCCCCTCACACGAGGAAGAGGAAACGTGCTTGTTTGACGAGAGTGTGGACGCGCAGCTTTCGCCTGACTTCCTGCTGTCGACCACTCCTTACGAAGAGCAGCTGCTTCAGCAGCAAGAGCAGCAGCACAGCAGCTGCTCGCGGAGTGCTGGCGGCGGTTTTCCCACCCACCACGTGGGTGGAAGGAGCGGCTGCAGCTACCTTGGCAGCAGCGACCCTTTGCGTGAAAGGGAGCGCCGCGAAGCGCGAGAGAGGCAGACGCTGCTGCTCGCTCGACAAATCGTCGCACGTTTCCGCGCCGTCCATGGGACGTCGGCAGCTGCGGACGCTGTGCAGCTGCTGCAGCGCTATTTCCACGCCAGCAGGCGACACCTAAGAGACACGCGCAGTCTTGAGAGACTGGCTGCGGCTTGCTGCTACATCAGTGCCCGCCAGAAGGGCGGCGACTCGACGTCGCTTTTCTGTCTCAGTGATCTGGCAGCTGAGTTGCAGCCGCTTCCGTCCAACAGACGCCGAAGCCGAGGGGGGGTCGCGACGCCGGAGCAGCAAGAGACGAAGCTGCAGCAGCAAGAACAGCAGAAGACGCTGCAGGTGGACGAGCGGGAGAGACGGGAGAGGCAAGAGCAGCGTGTGCCAGAGGGGCAGCAGCAGCGAGGTGCGGAGCAACAGCGACGACGCGGCGAGGTGCCACCCGGCCCGCAGCACGAGGCGGATGGCGTGCAGCAGGAGGAGGCACCGCGGGGACTGCTGGACCCGCCTCAGCGGCAGCAGGACTCGGAGGGGTGGAGTGACCCCGCGCAGGCGCGGCAGACATCGCAGATGACTGTACCCACTTCCATCTCGCAGTCTGACGGGGAAGCCTCTGCAGTTCGTGGGCTCGCACCAGTGTCCTCGCGTTCTGCTGGGGAGCTAGCAGTGGGCGGTACGTCATTGCCGGGTGTAGCTTCGCTTGGCTCTGACGCGCCGGCGTCCCACGTGGAATCGGTGATGCCAGGTGCTGGCAGTGCTGCAGCAGAAGCCTCGTTTCCGCCTGGGGCTCCGCCATTCGGCACTACCGCTGCGGTTGGTGATGCCGTGTCTGCTGGTGCATTTTGTTCGTCGCTCGCTGCCGGTGGTGCGGCTGCGACGGAGGGGTCACAGCAGTCGAGCAAGCTCCAAGCTGGAGGACACGCGCGCTGTCGAACTCTCGCCCGGTGGATCGCGCGTGTGTGTCGCCGTCTGCAGTTGCAGGAGCTGCCGAGGGCCGAGCCTGACGTGTTTCTCCGGTGTAACGCCCTGCTGCGGCGGGTGCGGCAGTTGGTGGAGCAGCGGCTGGAGGAACAAGGAGAGAAGACTGAGGAGCGGCGTGCGGCGCTGATGCTGGTGCAGCAGGAGTTGCAGCAGGAGCAGCAAGAGCGACGGGAGCAGCAGCAGCTAGCGTTGCGCGGACAGCAGCGGCGGAAGGTGCTCGACGAAGGCCGTTCTTTTCCTGCAGAGGGAGCAGACTCAGGAGAGGCAAGTGAGGGAAGAGGCGAGCAGTGGGTTGCTAGCGGCGGTGGTGACAAAGCGAAGCCGATGAGGAGTCCGGGCGGCGGCCCGCCGCAGCAGCTCGGTGATGGAGTGGGAAAGGGACTGTGTGGAGGAGCGAGAACATCGGGCGAGGTCGAAGACCTGGATTTGATGTTGCTACGGAGTGTTTTCGCAGGTGAAAATGAGGAGTTTTTTTCTTTCGAAAAATCGCAGAGTGCCGGCGAGCAGCCGGGCGACCTCGGGGCGGATGAAGTTGCCGCTGCTTTGTTGTTAGCAGATTCTGGGGGCGTTGCGGGAGCTGGAACTCCTGCCGGAGCAGCAGATGCTGTCGAAGAAAAGCAGCAACAGAAGCAGCAGCAAGAGCAGGAGAAGCAAGGCGACCATTTGTTGGCTGAGGGGACAGGCGAACAGGAGAGGGCACCGGGAGTGGTGGCGTCCAAGCAACGGCACTCGACGATGTGGCCACAGGGGCCACAGCTGAAAAGTAAGCGCAGCAGGGAAGGGGATGAAGTTCGGCGTCTACTGTCTTTTGAGTTATCGTCCGACGCGCGCCAGAGAAGCACAGCGGCCAACAGCAGCCGTTCTGACGGCTCCCGAGGAGGAGGAGGCTACGACTTCTACGCAGAAAGCAGCGAAGGCGCCAGCGGGGGCAGCAGCAACGACGACGAGCCCACCACTGCTGCGACGTCGGCGGGAGATGCAGCTGGAGGAATAAAGGACAGCGACTTTCGCGCAGCTGACACGTCTCACAACACAAGGTGGAAGCAGCGTTCAGCAGTGCCGGACGAACGTAACGGAGGCGCCTGGGTGGCAGACTTCTCCTCGCGGCGAGCAGTGCGGTCTACCGGGAACGGTTGGGGTGGCGCTGCTGCAGGAGCAGCGGAGGAGCGCAGCAGCAGCGGGCAAGCGCACAGTATTTCTGAGAGCGACACACTCCTGAAAGCTTTGGCGAGAGAAACTGCTGCTGCTGCAGCAGCAGCTCAGGCAGCAGTAGCCAGCAGCCGAACGGGTGACGGGGACGCTGCGTCCCCAGGCCAGGGAGCGGGAAGTCTTCAGGCTCCTGGCAACGGTATGTTGGGGGGTGGAGCGAGCGTGCGCTTCGAGTCTCCAGTGGCTAGCGCTGGTCCTGCGTCTGCTTCTTCGCATGAACGGCGACAGGTGTGTGGCGGTCTCACTTGGGACGAAGGCAGAAGCGCTGCTACTGGGGAATTTGCTGGAACTGCTTCGAGTGGAGCTACGAGTAGTGAAGTCGTGCGGCACGCGGCTGCTGCTGCAGGTACCGCGGGGGGTGGTCTCAGCACGGCCTCTGCGTCTCTTCGGTCCACCAACACGCCGCCCGCAGCCACTCCTCATTCGTCTAGTGAAAGCTTGGATAGAGTGCTCGCCGTCAGCAGCGGCGCGGGTGGATCTAGTGGCGACGGCGACGACTCTGCGTTGCTGACGCTGCTCGCGGCACTGGGAAAAAGCTGGGGCAGCACCCCGACGGCGACAGCAGCGTCCGCAGGAGAAGGGCCAGACAGCAGCGGAGGAGAAGAGGGACGCAGCCGAGCGACAAACGAGAAGCCCTCCGGAAGAGGCATGCCCGAGAGCAACCGGGGAACACCTCTGGGAGGAGCGGGTAGCTCTCCTTCGCCGCAGTACATGCAGCGCGTGCTGCACTTGCACATGAAGAAGAGCGCGTGGCAGCAGCGGTGCCACATGCGCGCGCTGGAGAAGCTGAAAAGGGAGGGGGAAAAAGTCTTCAGGGGACTGGTGCTCATGTACCGCGTCCTCACGGCTGTCTACAACCGCAGCTTGTGCAACGCCGGAAGCCGCAGCAGCCACGCCAACAATAACTCCGGCGCCGCCGCCTCTCGGACAGCCGCCGGCGCTGCAGGAGCAGGAGGAGGAGCAGCGGGTACTCGCGCAGACGACCTCGCATGCTGCAGCGGCCGTTCCGAGGATCCGCTTGACGGCGTGTGGGTAGGTCATCTCCGTAGCTTCTTGCTGCGGCCGCCGCATGCCGGGTCTCTATTTGGTGTCTGCGTGTGCCCACACGTGTGCACGCGTCTCTGCCCTCAGCGCACCCCTGTGTTGGTGTGTCACCCTGGCCGCCTGCTGCGTATACGTCTCCGTAGACGAGATGTGCACGCACGGGCGTTGTTGCTGCACATTTGCGGTGGAAGAGACGGGGCTGAGGTCTTGTAGATGTGCGGCTGTGTTCTCCGGTGGACACACGACGCGACTGTGTGTCTCACGGTCTCCTCGTCCTGCAGTGGAGAGGAAGTTTGCAGTTGTTTGATTCGTTCTCCGTTTTGGGGAAGCTTGTGGTTGTGTAAGGCTGAGCAGATCGCGCGTGCGTTCTTGTAGAATAGGAGTGCGGCACACATTCATGTAGATAGAAAAATCAGCGCTTAAATGCGCCTACGTCTGCGTACGCGACTGTGGACGTCACCGTGTATATATTTGGTGCTGGAAAACGTGAATTACCTGCGACACACGAAGAAAAACGCATCCGTGCCTCCCCAGGAAGAGCTGGGACGGACGACGCTACCTTCGTGGGGATGCATGTATGTGTGCCTCTTCACTCCGCGGCCTGTGAACTGCGTTGTGGACTGAAGGGGCGGAAGCAGACGGAAATTCGCATGTGTTAGCGAAGGCCGGGGTGTCTGCGAAACTTTGTTGGAGTCTCGTGAGACACGGCAGGCGTTTTCTCCACGACACTTTGGCGTGTTCTACTTGGTGGTACTGCACTTGGGTGTGTGGGTTTGCTCCCGACCGACGGCAAATTCCCGTAGCTGCCGCCTTGTCGACTGAAACGACGTGCCGGTGGATGTGTCTGGCGCTTCAGGTGGGCACGCGTCGTGGCTCAAGTGGCTGTGTGGAAAGACCCACTTCACTCACTTTACCATGGATGTATCTGTTCCTGTTTTGATGCTGCAGCGAGCGCGAGGACGGTCGGATGCGGTCTGCATGGCCTCCCTGATCATTTTGGTCTTTCAGTGGGTGCAGGTACAGGACAAGTCCACACAACGAACACTGAGGTGTACGAACTGTTTGCGCGTCTCCTTCCTTGTCGACGTTTCTCTCTACATATGCATATATGTACATAAGGGCGCCTGTGTACAGAGTTCGGCGGCGCAGCACCTGCAGTAGCCGCTTCGGGGATAACCCAGCTCGCGACTGTATATAGAACTGAGACGGAGGGGATGTGTTCACGTTTGCGTGGAAGAAATCTGCCGTGCGTATCAATCGAGGTGGGCGCGTGCGAGTGCCGTCCAGTTCAGAAGTGTCTCGCGTTTCTGTATGGAGCTGCCTCACGTGCCGGGGGCCAGGAGAGTTGTGACGCGTGAATACGGGGGGGTGTCTTTGAGCAGCGCAGAGACTGAATGACGCATTTTCATCTCCGTAGGTCTTGCTTCATCCTGAGACGCTTGCGAATGCTCGCGGGTAGTTGTTCTGTGTGTGACGTGTCTGCAGGTTGTAGTTCCTCAGCGGGTAGTCATCGACGCGTTGCACGTGGACCGCAAGAGCGTGTACACGCGCCGGATGGAACACATGCGCATTCTGCGGGCCCTTTTCCGGTAAGACCAAATTGCGCGTCAGCGAACCGAAACCGACGAAGGTGTCACTAGAGGAGATGGCGAGCGTACAGAGGGCGGGAGGCCGCAAGGGTTGCTAAGTGTTTCATGAGCGTCTCCTCTTGAACGGGTGTTGCATATTTGCTGGGTTTGCTGCCTCCGCACTCTGGCCGCAGAGGACCTCTTCGCAGGGAAGCGTCAGTCACACACGTACAAAGCCACATCGACGCAGGTGCTGAATATGGCAACCGTGACCCGCGAGTGTGAAAGGCCGTCGTGCCTGCGCGTGTACGTTTCCGCAGGTGTATGCACATCCGGCGAGGCAGGTGTGACGTGTCCTGAGCAGTACGCAGCTGCGTGAATGGAAGTGTGTTGCCGCGGTGGCGTTCTCTGTACGTTTTTGCCGCTGAAGACTCGCCAATGAGCGGGGTAGCGTCTGCTCTTGAAGCATGTGCCGCCTATGCGGGGCTCCCCGCATGTGTGCTGTAACGGAGACAAGGGCTTGACTGTGCAGTTTTCTGGGAAGCGAACCTTTCTTTTGTCGAAGCGTGTGTGTTTCGTGTATAAACTTTGTGACTGGCGTGTTTGAGGAAGGTGCATGTGGTTGTGTTTTGGCGTTCTCTTTGATGCCGTGCTGCAGGCGTTTGAAGAAACCGGACTCTGTTTCGCTGAGAGACGACGAAGAGGATCTGGCTGCGCGCTTCTGTGAAGTGTTGGACAGTCCGACACTGTCCCGACAATTGCTGGAGGTAGCAGAGGAGGGCCTGTGTTCCTCGGAACTGGTGCTGATTCTGCGCCGTGATACGCTTCCTTCTCTGTGTGTGCCTGCGCTGCGTCAGCAACAGCCACAACAGGAAGAGCAGCAGAAGGAGAAGGAGCGGCAGCAGTCCCCGCAGCGGCAGCGTCTCGACCTGCAACAGGAACATCGCAGCTGGCGTCCACCGGAACATGACGTGCACCCGGCAGAGCCGCTTCCGCAGCGCGTGGAGAGGGCGGCTGGCCACCAGAGGGGCGTTACCGGAGGACACGCAGACGCCGCATCTCTTCTCTGTACTACGCAGGACCGTCCAAGGAATGAGCGGGACGAAGGCCTGAACAGGACAGCTAGCTTCGCTGCTGTGGCGCGGGCTGCAGTAGCGGCAGTGGCCGGCGAAGAGGCGGGAGCCGGGGCAACGCGGCGCAGCGCAGTTGACAGCTGTGGCGGGGTCAACTCTACGTATTACGTCAGTTATTCGGATACACAGGCTCCGCACGTGCGTCACGACGACGAGCTCCTCGCGATCAAAAGAGCCAGACGCGAGTTCTACTACAGCCAGAGAAGCAGTGCTGCAGCAACGGCATCCGCGACCGCGTCCGCTGCACAGCTTGAAGGAGGCTTGAGCGCAGACGACGGGACGACCGCCAGCGCATCTCGCTCATGCGGTGGGGACGATGAAGCAGCAGCAGCGTGTCGAACGACAGCTGCAGCAGTTCTGCAGTTCAAAGAGGTGGGAGGAGCACATCTGCATATAGAAGACGAGCGCCGCCGCACTGCGGCCACTGCCTCATCACCTGGTGGATGGGTGCCACGCGTGTGCTGCTCTGCTGCAGGAGAAAGAACTCACGCTGGCAGTGGGGAGCAGGCAGCAGCACAGAGTAGCTCTTTTGCGTCCCCGTCGTCTTTGAGAAAGACGGAACATCGAGAGGCGTCGATCTCGCTGACGGCTGCTTCGTCTGGTGGCGTGAAGGACGCTGCAGAAACAGTGACTTGTTCCCCGGCTGGTAGCGCAGGTCTCAGTGCGACGCGCGACGGCGCGGCGGATGGTAGGGCTGCCGCAGTTGATGCATGGAATCCGAGCGGCACATCTGAAGGAGAAAGACAAACAACAAAAGGCAGGAGAGCGAAAACAAGAACCCGAGGCGGTCAACCGCAGGCGTTCCCGTCGACGGAGCAGCTGAAACTCGCGAAGACTGCCGTCTTGCAGTCGCTGCCGCCTGCTGCCGATGTGGTTTCTCTTCAGTTCGAGCGGACGCAGCAGCGCTGGGTGTGCAAGTGGTTGCAGTCTTCGGGTGAAGGGCGTGTAGCGGGGTGGAAGAGACGCTGCTTTTCTGTGTTGAAATACGGGTACGACGGCGCCCATCAGCTGGCAGCTGCAGCAGCGACGAAACTGCGAGATGGCAGACAGAGACTGCAGCAGCAGCAACAGCAACAGGGGAAACCGGTTTCTAAAAAATGTAGACGCGCACCCTCCGCTGCGGCAGCTACTGTGGCTGCCTCGCCAGTTCCTACGTAGAGAGGGCCCTGCGTGATTCCTCTTCCACGCGGGAGGCCCCGGGCCGTGAGAGTAGCACTGCCTTTTTCCCCTTGTTTATCGGCGGTGTCTTCGGTTTCGTTGTATTCCGCAGGTGCCGCTTCGTGTAGTGGAAGTTGCCGACCTAGCTGCTAATGTGACACTACGAAAGTGCCAGCGATCGTGAAGTGCAGACGCTGCTGTCGGGTTGCGCGGAATTCCTGCAGACGCTGGTGATTCGTGTCGGGCCCACCTACTCAGGAGAGAAGCTAAGAACACTCCATCCTGGACGGAAAATGGGAAAGCGCTGTGAACGCTCGAGTATTGCCTACGTGCTGCTCATGCTGTCACAAGAAGGCCCTCGTGTGACTCTGGCCAGCGGTGGTTGTACACATGTGAACTGGCAGTGACGCTTCCCCCTCATATCTTTTCACTTCTGTGACTTTGAGAAAATGAATCATTCACTATGGTATGTCTGGGAGAACCGTGTGGATTTACGTCTTTACACAAAAGCAAGGGCGGGAGTAATGGTGCCCGTACGTGGAGAAGCTTCCTCTCCTGTCAGGTGACTGTGAAGCGAGGGGCACGTTGTCACGCGTCGCAGGGCGTCGCCAGACCGACAGCTGGCACGTGCGGTAGCCACTTGTCAAAAGCAGCAGAAAATGATGCGGCTGAAGTCGCGTGGGCGACTTCAAGACAGCGAAAGCGACAACGATTGACGCGGCGGCACTACGAAATGGAAGCAGCAGGCGTAAGAGCGAGCCCAGCGGTGTAGGAATGTGCAGATGGGAAGCTGTGCGAATGGCAGCACTCGTGCCGTGCCGGCTTTTGAAACGTGCGTAGCAGCGTCTGAAAGACAACAACGTCACAGCGCTCTTTAAAGCTGTGTGCATGTGGAGAAGCTCCAGCAGCAGCCGGGCTCCCGGCACTAGCGCCTCCGAGAGCAGCGCCTTCTTGTACGCGTGAAATCTTGTGTTTTGCAAGGCTTCTTTGCTTTGCTGCTATGGGAGTGCGCACGGAGGCTGCTTCTGAAGGCACCCGGCCCGCCTGAAGGTGGCAGCGAGCTGCAGGCATGTAGCGGTGTAATTGGTGGAGGATGACACCATCTCGCATGGGCAGCTAAGTGACAGAAACACTCTCTTCTGAATGACTGGGTACCCAGTTTGTCGTCGTGAAGCAGTGGAACTCAGGCGGAAAGAGAAAAACGCTGCGGTGTTAGTTGACGATTTGTGGTGAAATTGCCAAAGAGGTGGGCCAGCAGAGCTAGACCACCAAGAAAGCGAAACACAGGACGGTTACCGTACTCTATTTAGCAGAGGAACAGTTCTTCCCCCGCTGCTGCGGAGTTGACAGCGTCACCGACCCACAAACAGGACAGTAGGCACGGCTGCAGCGGGTGCTACTCCTGCCTATGTTGCTGCGGGCGACTAGTGACGCTTTGCTGTGGTCATCTCACGGACTACTAGTATAGGTAGGTTACCTTCTCAAATGCAAGGCTGGGTGGTAAATGCGTTCCTGGACGTGATTTTTCCATGGTGCGTGGGATTGAACGGTCAGCTCAGTTTATCTGATCCGATTCGGTGAACGTTCGTAGCGTTTTGTGCAGCGGATTACGTGGTTTCATCACTCCGCCATGTTTCTTCTTTGTATTTTGGAGACGAGCTTTCAAATGTGAAGATGCAGGAAGTTTCTGCGGTAGTTGATCTCGTTATTTCGGTATCACGCAGCGCGCAGGTCGTATCGCCGTGTATAGGTTTTGGCCCTGTATGATGCTGTCATCCCACGCGACACTGGACTGTCGGCAGGGAGGTCGTGCGCCTGTTTTAGCGTTCGCCGAAAAATGATGGCAATGAACGCAGCAGTGTACAAGAACGGAAGGACCTATCGCTTTTGTCTTAACTCAGATGTATAAGCCGACATCCCCGTTTGCACACCAGTGTGTACTACGAGGGCGTATAATGTGTACTACGAGGGCGTATAAGTACGCAGACCTTTGTATTGTGTGTGGTCAGAATTTTTCGAGGTAGTGTTGGGGAAAGACGCAACGGCCTGGTTGTTTATGAGGAAGCCTCGCTGCGACGTGTGTGGCAGAACAGCAGCGGAGGTCTAAGCCGGAAGATAAAACCGTGTGATCAGCGAGTGGGTTGGAAACTGAGAAATTCGAATACCGGACGGCTTGAAGGAGATACCAATGAGAACACGAAGGGCTGGTGTACAATGTATAAATACGACTTGTGTGCGGTCGACGTACGGAATTTGGGGTGGCATCACAGCGTGGGAAGAGCGGGGGGGGAAGGTGCAGTGTGTCATTCCGAAACTATGTGTGGACTTGTAGCTGCATAGGAGTTTAACGTTTGTGTAAGGATAATGGATAGACACGTGCGGATGGGGGAAATGTGTCTACGTGGAAGGGTGGAAGTGAGTGTCTGCAAACACTGGTTGACTCTGATGGCGGCATGACAACGGGAATGCGATTGAGTGTTGGAGCAGTGGTGTAGGCTGCTTATGGCGGGAGTCTACGGATGTGATGGTGTCTGCGAGGGAATTCAGCGCATTTGGCTGCGCGTGTAGATATGTGTATGAGAGGGAACGAGGGCTTAGGTTTGATCGTCGCGCCGCCGGGAAACATTGGCTTCTTGTCGTCGCTCCTATTCTTTATGGAAAGCGCCGTTTTCTCATTTTGGTACAAAAAGAGGTATACGCACAGACGTACAAGAAGTGGGGTGAACATCTGATGTGTATAAAAACACATGAGGCTGCCCATCGCTTGTCCTTGTGCTACTGTCATTCGCACGTGTAACGCGTATTCGGATGCGTATCATTATGCCCCGCAAGTCTGTGTATCAGGGTACACGGGAAAATTTCATTTGGCATCTGCTTGTGTGTTCGAATATGTGTACACACTCGCGGATTCATGTCTTGCCGAGGGATGCAGCGTTTCCTCACGCCCCGTGAAATGTGCTCTGGAATTTTCCTGCGGTTATTGCTCGGGAAAGACCCGTTATTTGCCGGTTTGAACAGAGGGTCTTCAATTTCAACCGCAGCATGTGGGTGCGTGCGGGTCGAACGCACGACGTGTTCGGACGCGCTCCATGCAGCTTGTAGCGATTTTTCCTTGAGTATTTGTCTTACTGTGATGTATTCTGTGTTGGGCCGAAGTACCAGCGTGTGTGGCTACGGACATTCTGAAGGAGCGAGGAGAAACGGGACTGCCCGCACCTCCTTTCTCTCCTAACGGTTGTGTCGAAGGACAAGTTCCTGCATGTTTTTCAAGATGAACTGTCCGTTCATTCCTGCTTCAAGACAGATGTTAATACGCAGATGAACTTTGGCTACGAGAGGCAGTGTCAACCTCTCACTGATGCTCCAGCAGTTCGGCAGAACCGAGGAAAGAGATGTTATGTCGCCTTTATGGGAACGTGGGAATTCGCTGTACACAGTGAACAAAATTCCGCTGCACACGCACAGACCTTTACCACATGTACACAGACTGTCGCAACTTCCTCCCTGGGTGTCTTTACCGACGCCCACTGCAGTCCGGCTGTTGAGGTATACAAGGAAGCAGAGGACCTATAGATACAGTAAAGCTTGACTGGGACCTTGATTATGTAATTGACCTGTACACAGCTTCCTTTGCATGTGAGAAGAAATATATGTGTGTGATCCACAGCGGTATTTTCTTTGTATCCTCGACCTGGACCCGTGGAGTGTAGCTGTCCGACAACGTAGCGTCCTGACAAGAACCTGCATCGCAATGTGCGGCCAGAATCTACACGTGGTTGTATCACGCAGAATACTCTCACTCTTCTTTATGCTCACTAACGTGCGAGCTCAGAGAACACAAGCGTGTGTGTTTGCGTGGAGTACCAACCAAAAGCCAAACAAATCCATTAGAATGAAAGCTGCGTGTGTATACGCAGGCAAATATGGAGACGCCGCTGCAGCAGCACTCGCACAGCAAGTGGACAGTCCTCCTCTGCTCTTGGTTTCATGGTACTGCTAATGCTGGCTAAGGTTCACGCAGGCAATGATAAAGATGCCGTTGTCATGTGTCAGAATGTCGCTGACGCACCACCACTAGATTTACATGGCTTTCTTCAGCGAAAAGGCGGAGCCACCCTAGATAGAGCGGTGGACGAAGCACGTCCGGCTTTGAGCCCACAAGCGTGTGGTTGTGCGTGACTACGTGTAATTATACCTTGGTCGTATGTGTGAATGTTTCCATTTTTTTCAATGGTAGGGAGAAATAGCGAATGGTGCCTGGTAGGATGCAAAACAAAGAACACTGGTGCGCACCGTAGCGAAGGCGACTCACGCCTGCAGCGTAGCGTAGAAAGCCAGGAGCTCAAGCAGTGGGATTGTTGTTTCTTCTGAGTACCTTTTCAGGGGAGTAGTAGTAGACGCTGACTACACTCTAAGACTGCATTTTTCAGTAATAGCGACGTCTGTAGGCGAGCTTTCGTGACTGACGTATGATAATGCCGCGCCACGCACTACGCAGGGCTATGTCTCGTTAACATCCTCTTGTACCTGTACATTCGGCACTTAGAATATCGCGGAAGCCAGCCTAGCTCACGCATAGAACAGTACGTACGTCATGCGTCAGCAGGCCATGTTCGGGAGGCATTCGCTTAGGATGATGCCCTCGTACTGAATGACTGACGCTAGGAGCCTCGATGCGCCTATCTGTGCACGCAGTGGGAAGTACCCGTGTCCGCAGTCGGCGTAAGAGCCGTGACGCACGTATATTTGGACGCATGGGCAAGTTTTCGTGTCGCCAGTCGTTGTCGCACGGATCACGGTAGTAGTTTGTGGGGTGGTTCACGAGGAGCATGAACTAAGCTGTATTCACCAAAGCCAAACAAGCTGTTTTGTGTGGAAATCTGCCACAGCCGCTTGAAACACTTTAAACTAGGATCACGTTGTTCTCATTACGTTCAGCGTATCAAGTGTATATACGAATGCGTGGGAAAAGTCTGTGCCTCAAGTTGGCGAGCTGCTTCCAGCTCGCTTGTGGGGCACCACGCGCACGAGCAAGCAAGTTCGTACACATCATGTCCGTAGTAGATAGCCACGATCACACAGGCTAATATATGCAGGTAATTATATGGGGAAAGCACGTCTCAACAGATTCGTCACCCAGAGTACCAGGACAATGCCGCTTGCGTAGACCAACGAAAGTAGGCGTACTCGGGCGTACACAAAGTGATACGATCTGGTTACTCGGTAGGATTTACTGGTGCTAACGACGAGTACTTCTCTCATGTTCTTGGCTCCCCGCCAATTATACACCTTGGATGGTTCTTTTCTCTGTTGCTGTATACGTGTAATCCGCACACTGCACTATTCGACTACGAATCCACATTTATACGTGCGCTTCCCGTCCAACGCATTCGACTTATGCACGTGTGAAGTCTACAATCCAGGAAGGCGCTGCCAGCATACACGTACGGGGCAGTGTGCCGCCTGAGTCTCTTGCAGTGCTCGTTGTTCCACAGGACATCGAGTTAAGCGAGACTGCGTAAATCTGCTGTCTTTTCTATGTGCGTGTGATTCCCTCGGTTTCCACCAGCAGCAACCTTACCCTAATGCGTTGTGAAATCCCCCCTACCGGCGCAGCGGAGGGACCTTTCTTTAAGCGCCTTTCTCCCTCAAACCCGAGACGCTGCGGAGGTAGTTTTTCTTCACGTGGAGCTACGCTCGGACCACACATTCGAACCCATGTGCTCGGGAAGTTACGAACAGAAGCCCCAGCTAATACAGGGGGGACCATAGTGCTTCTGCGTAGGGACTTGGAGGCACACGCAGATGTATGAAGATACATGGAAATGTATAAGCATGAATCTTCGTACATTTTGCCTGAAACAGGCGTAGACCTCAAACAAAGTGTTGCCTGTTACAGTGTACTGTTTCGGAACATGCCGCTTCATTCGCCGTAGACAAACGTGAGACGCGCATCGCCGCAGCCCACTAACTGAGCACAGTCAGGCATCATGTTATGACCTGTACCATTCTCCTTGTCAGAACCGAATTTCTTGATGGGGACTACTGCGGAGCCTGCAAAACTTGTCACGGTGCTACAGGCGCTTATTTTCAAATGTCCTACAAAGTCATCTTCGTGTCTTCCGCTCGATAACCTACCATCTGCGGAAACTGCACGTCTATGGCATTTTATGTATGTAGCGAGCCAGCCTTTCACCTGACTGCCTCTTCGTTTGGAGGTCGTGATGTACGAAAGAGAAAACTTTTCTTCTCTTCAATTTTTATTCGCTTGTCTCCCTCTACGTTCGGACAACCAGTCTAATGTGGACTATCCGCAGTTATGAGCTGCCACGAGAATTGTAGTACTCTCAAGGTGTTTATATCCGTCCTGACGACCTCTCTGTTGCAGATTAGTTGCTGGTAGCTGGCACGTCAAGAGGCTGCAGCCACTGCAGGACACATACGCGATGGATGCTGCCATCGAGTCTGCAACACACAGATGCTGCCAGCACACGGTGTGGAAAATTTAAATGCATTCCTGTGGACTTACACGGCAGCACCTGTTTGAGTGTTGCATTCGGCTGCGTGGGCTCCGCAGATGCAACCCCCCCTCCCCACCGCATCACGAGATCCTCTGCCGCTGCGCCCGAGGGTGATGCCTGCTCGCCCAGTGGGCGCTTGTCGCTGCAGCTGTCCCCATCGCTGTAGTGCCGCTCTCCCAGAGTTAATGCCACCCCTGATAAATGGTCTTAGTGCAGACAGCCTGCACGTGCGTACCGTCTGGAAGCGCGTTCACGTACTCATCGCAGTTCTGTCCCTCATTCGAACGCAACAACAATTTGCAGTACGGTCCCACTGTTGTGGCTGCCGGAACATCGAGTCCGAGGTTCCGCTGCGCCTGTGACGGGCAAACAAAAACGGATGCCTCAGTCGGCGACGGATAAATAACATCTACAGCACACTTTTGAAAGACGCTTGTGTGCTCTGAGGTTTTCGCTTTCACACGACGCTGTCCCCATTTCAACTAGCCGGCACGGCCAGTGCTCCTGTTAGCGGTTGCCACCCCCCGGTATGTTGTACAGAGGCGGCCCCGTATTTGTGACATTTAACCAGTGTTGTTACAGTGTTCACTGTACTGTTCAGGGCGCTGTGTCTCTGTGCGTCTTTTGAACGATTCGTGCGTGACGTCCTCTAAGAAGGATTCTAGCGCGTTTGTACTGCACCGGTAGCGAGGAAGAGCAGTAGCCCTTCCCCTCCATTCAGCAATATATGGCGCGATTACAGGCAGCCAAGGCCGCACGGAGCAGCCCAGCAGCTGCGTCTCCGTGGGTCCGCACTGAATAGCAGAGTAGTTGCTGGTCTGGCAAATCCGGCTAATCTCATTGCCACGCACAAGTACCGCTCAGGACCGTGGGCGGTGGGGGAGGGGGGGGGGGCAAATACCCGCCGGAATTCGAAGTAGGTATTTAACTTCTGCAGAGCTGTCGGACAGGTTTCCATGCACGCGTAAGCAAAGCAGAGCGATGCAGTCAGCTACCTGAAGATCCGCTGACGTGCGCAGGCACCCTTTCACCCGCCTGCTAGACACCTTTGAGGAGGCAACAGTCATCTATTTGGTACTCGGCGGCGCGGGGACAGACATCCTCCTTACGGGGTAGTCCTTGTACAGCGGCGTCTTCTTATGACAGGTTTCATCATCGAGAGGACCAGAAAACTCCGCGACCACTAGAGGGTGAGTCCGAAGGAACGCACCGCACGTAGCTCCTCTCAGTAGCCGTAGATGGAAGCACGTGTGGATGCCAAGTTTGCCGCTCTCAGGGTGCTGTCATCTGGATATGTCTACGTGCTTCGTCCACACGGGTGCACCCGTACCCGCGACCAGACTCGTTTGCGCCAATGCGAAGTAGGCGACATAGGAGGGATGACGTATCGTCTGCTGTTGCTCATGATGTTGCCTGCTAGCCCGCGTTTCACTAGCAATCGCACCTCGTCCATATCCGATATTCTGAGTTGTGACGCGGGGCAAATGCGCCGGCGCCAGTCGCTCTCCGATGCGAGTTAGTTGGAGAGGCTACTGAGTGTTTGTCAACGAGCTGGTTACGTACATATCTGTGACGTACTCACAGGCACGTTTCTGTAAACCCATATTACACTAATTTAGTTCTGCACGCTCTGCATTTGCGTCTTTACACGGAATTGTGCGAATACGTGGGGGGCGGTCCGGCCGTGCACAACACTGAGAATCAGTAAAAACGAAGCGAGGCCGCGTCTTTTCCACTGAGGTCCTTTTAGTGCATATGCTTTCCGAAATTCCCGCCGTAGCAGTCTAACTTATCGCGGAGAAACCGATGCTCTGTTGCTGCCGTCATCTCTCCAGCAGTGCCGGGGGGGTGTCACTCATCGCGGAGAAACCGGTGCTTTGTTGCCGCTGCCACGTCTCCAGCAATGGCGAAGAGGTGTTATTCCACGTCACCTCGATACAGCATGCTGCTATGAATGCAAGAACGTGTACGTATGCGTGTGAAGACGGCCTTTCTGAACACGCGTACGTGTAGTTGTGCGTCTCAAATGTGTATACAACCATGTGCATCCACCCACAAGCGTTCACGTGTGCGTCGGAAGCGCTAAAATGAAAATATGCGTCGGTGTGCCGCAGGCACTTCGGAAATGACTCCGTTTTTTCAGCTCTTCCGAGTATGCTGCAGCCTAGGGGACACGTCTGCGAGAAAATCGCTGATGCAACATCCAACCCACTGTCATTTATGTACATATACATACGTATATACATGTATATATATAGATCTGTGTACGCAGTGCAGGACCACGAGCGCCCACAGTATCTCTGGACTTTTGCGTGGCAGGTGTGCTTCGAGTGCTGCAGCTCCAGCTGCGTCGACGCCTTCTCCCGCGCACACACTGTCGATGTGTTCATTGACACCAGCTATTGCGTAGATTTCAGCAATAATCCAGTAGCCACTAAATGAATGCACGCGCTTTTGCACGCGGAAACACAACTCCGTTTCGAAGAAGATGGTTCTTCGCGACATAGTGACTGTTTTTTGTGTGAACTTCGCCCATGCCCGCTCACTAGGTGTCCGTAGGATGGTACGTTGTAGGATTGTGGGCAGGTGCATTCATCTCTGAACTTGTAGGTAGCAGGCTGCTATCACTCGTCTCACGTCTATCTGAATAGCAGCCGCACACGCTTTCTGATTTTCTGGCGGCTCCGTGTGTTTCTGCAGCTGGCAAATTAAACGTAAATTGCTATCTCGGTCGTCGCCAACCCCAGTCCCCCCTCCACGGCTCCGTGAAGGATTTCTATCTCTAGGCCTTCTCCTCGCTTTTCGATGGAGCTGGACGAGTTGCGCAGCAACCTGCTTGGCGGCACAATGGTGTCACCGGCTGCCATACTATGCTATCTCCGAGCGCTGACCGCTGAACAAGGGACTGGGCAGCCTCCCACACCCCGACACCAGCCAACTCACTGGTTTACCCCTATCTCGGCAAGTATCTCCCATATCAAGGGTGGCCTCGCTGCTGCTGCGAGGCCACTGTTGCTGCTGCTACTGTTATCGCAAGAACATGCAGGAAGTGAACTTCTCTCGGGAAAGCACCAGGAGCGGGTAGGCTTCGGTGGCGGTCTTCTACCGTTTGGCAGCATACAGGGATTTGGCGTCACTAGCGCTGCAGCAGCCGGCAGCGAAAAAGACCTCCTGTTGTTGCAGCAGTATCGTAACCCCTCTGGCGCTTCAGCAAGCCATGCAGCGCCGGGTGGCCTTTCCCTGCCACCGTCGGGCGCAAGTGTGCGCTCAAGAGAGACTACACCCTCGTCAGACGCTCGTGCCCGGCTCCCACCAGTAAGTGATTTACAGGTAGGCCTGTCTGAGCTGCCAGCAGCACAGAGTTCGGCAGCGAAGGGGGCAAGTAGGAGGCTCTATCCACCGGCAGGCGAGAAAGCAGCGCCAGAAGCGGTGCGGGACACAGGCAAAGAAACACAAAATAGAGCCCTTGTCGCTGGTGGGGACAAGGCTGAACAAAGCAGAGAAGACGCAGCAGGAATCTTACAAAGAAATGGAGGTATCGCTGATGAACCGCCGTCGCGTGACACAAAGACGGTAACAACACCAACAAGCCGTGACGCCGGACCTGCTGGAACAGGAAGGTCGCGCGGCAGTGAGAGATCCACAATAGGAACGTGGGATTCATCTCCTGTTCCTTTCAGAAAGACTTCTCGTGCGACGAATGGGAAGTATCCCAGGATGCTGGATAGGCGCTTCTCCAAGCTGCCGCCGCCACTGCCGGAGTCTCGGGTATTACCCGCACTGCGCAGTTTTGAAGATGTGCACGGGCAGCTAACGCTGTTTTTCAATGGATTCTCCCGAGCAGGCAGTGTGGTTGCGTACGACTTGCTAAACGAGCTGAGGACAGTGTCGGAGGCGAAGATGATGATGGATGTGGAGTTTCTGGTGTTAGATCGGGTTATGGAGTACTACGGGACGCCTACCCATATGCGCGTGGTGGACACAACCGTAGTCCACGAGCTTCTAGACCTGAGCAACTTACTGCCGTGGAGAATTCCCCACTTGGTGTCCAGCATTCGGAAACTTGCTGTGGAGTATCAGCCAGTTCTGCGGGAATTCCTCGACAGGTATGAGCCGATCATTGAAGCGCTAGTTTTGGTGAAGGTGCCATCAGGTTTGAAACCGCTCCGACCGTTACTCGCTCGCCTGTTCAACATTCCTAAAGAAAAGCTTGTCCTAGCCTCCGACTTAAAGGACCTGCGCGACCACATTCCTCTGAAATACATTCCCAGAGAGTTCGGCAACGCGAGTGGGAGCAGCGTGCGTGATGGGCCGGAAAACCGCATGAGCTGGAAAATAATGCTGGAAGAAATCGCGGAGAAACTTGGAGAAGACGCACTGAGCCCCGCTGGGAAGGTACTGCTCAAAGAGTTTAGAGAAGAACGCAGAAGGACCACCGCGGCGGCTGGCATCAGCAAAACCACCACAAGCGACAGAAAACCCAACACGGACCGCAGCCAAAGCATTCGGATGCCGCCGCCACCCGCTCCGGTGACGGAGGTCATCAGTGAATACGACGCCGAAGGAGTAACAGAAGACGAAAGAAGCGACGAAGTCTTGGAAGGTGAAGAGGACACGTGGGAGAAAACCGACATCGCCTTGCGCAGACGAGGCAAGGAATACCAGCGTACTTCTGGACTTGACCACAATGACAGTGGGGGGTTAGGCGCAGTCGCCGCACTGGAAGATCTGTCCGAGGAAGGGTCCAACTTCGCCGTGTGAGCAGCTCTTCACGGACACATACACCGAATCGAAAAACGGTGTACAGCCGTATATTTTAACAATTGGGCGCAGGGGAGCCACCAGTGCGTGCCATTCCCTGCACTGAAGCCTCTCTATGCATCGCGACATCCCTGACGAATTGGTGAATGGTCACCGCGCGCCTCCTTCTGCACGGTTACTTGCACACGCATGTAGGTGCATGATTTTTTTCGTGTGGTTGCTGACAAATTCATACACGTAGGCTCACCGCGCGCCTCATGCACGCTTGCGTGCATATGCGTGTAGGTGCACAATTTTTATACGTGTGATTGCTGACGAATCTATATACACAGGCATTTTTTCTTCACTCTGTGGTCAGCTGTAAAGATTGGCCCCCTCCACAATATATAACCGCACGCAGAGGGCAAAATGCAACATGGTACACACACTCGTGTTCGGCTTTAGATCGCAGTGCCTGCGCTGGCATCTGGAAATCTTCAAGATGCGCATGCATGTTTTGAGCTTCCGAATGGGTGCGTGAGATCTACAGGAAGTAGTGACGCAGTGCTCTCATTGATCGTGAGTAACCCGACTTAGGCATAGGGTGGGTGTCGGAATCGTCGCCTCGTAGGATTTAGCATGAGATCAAAGTGGGGCCTTGGGCTGGAAGCCTTCCGCATGAGAAGGACGGCTAGCCTCCAACGTGCGCTGGGGCGTTGATGCACCTGTGCTAAACCTAGAGCCACACGCGACGGTGTGACAGTGTTTCTGACTTTCCGGTGAAGTGGAACGCTCCGTCAGTCGGCTAAAGGGTACGGCAGAGAGCAGGGGACGCCGGGCAATCTACGTGAAGTCAGCGCGTTTCTTGGACATTCACGCGCGCACGTACCAACTGGCGTGTGTCCATAATACCTCCACACTGTTAAAAGATAACTTTTCCCAACTGTGTAACCGACCGCACAACAAAGAGTACACTCGTACTGAGTACGCTGAGGTCGAAGGCGACATTCTGTTTTGGGGGAGCTACAAAAAGTGGACGTCATCGCAGCATGCCTCGGACTGTGGTGCTGTGCGATGACACCGTGATGCATGTAGCGACAAAAGAGGATATGGGTGAGACATAAAGTAATTTTCTTGCTCGAGTAGAGGGCGACGGAAGAGGTGCTTTACGGGCCTAATTTTCTTGCTTGAGTAGAGGGCGACGGAAGTTGTGCTTCACGGGCTCTCGCTAGTAATATTCGCACGCTTCCGCACATGTATTTTTCAATCGTGTAATATTCCTCGGCGTCAAAGTGGTTTATCGAAGCCCCACATTATTAACGCGATTCCTTGGAAGCGTCACGGGACGACACGCAGTTCTACTTTGCTGCTGTGTGTGCTTGTACGCGTAGCTGTAAGTATATGCTACACACTAGCTGCGCGGGAAAGTTGTACAGTTACAAGGGCTGTGTATTAATGAGTAGGGCCATATCTGAGCTCTAGGATTTCCAAGATGTAGTTTATGAGGCGCACAAAAAAAGGTTCATGTGTGTTCCATTACAAGGACGTGGATGCGTATGCAGAAGCGCGTGACTCTGTATGCGTTCGCGTAATATAACTTACATGTGCGCAGATCCACATCCATTGAGCCTGCACGTAAGCTGAAAAAGTGTGGGACGTCGGGCCTCTTACGGACACGAGCGCAGTTAATTGACTCAGGTGGAGTATCGGGCAGAGAGGGATGGGCGTGCTCCTCCACGGCCCTACGGCGGCAGCTATGCGTACACGAGTGTTCTGATAGTTTTACGTGGCTCAATCCGTTGCGGACATATTCAGTTGAGAGCGAACTCTACAGCAAGATGTGTACAGATACACGTGTGGTCATCCACAAGGCATGGGCGTTCATGTCACACGTTAAGCGACAGTGTAGTCGTCCCCAACTGTGTACATAGTGGATGCAAGCACCGTATGTAAGGGTGTTTCTGGCCAGCTCCAGGATCAAAGAAAGCGTAGAGGTGAAGACATTCGGCTACAAAGGACGTCTGTAAGTTGAAACGCATGTGAATGGCGCGTCAGGGAAAGGTCAACAGAAAATTCTTTCCCCTATGAATCGTCGGTTGTGTCATATCCTAATCCTTTTCCCAGGATTATTGCCAGCGACGAGTGCGTGCTTATGATGCCTCGAGAGCAGAACAGCGTGCACAGTCTTCGTTTGTGCAGGCACATGTACGAATCTAGCACAGGCACACAAGCGCAGTGAATTTTTTATCAGACACATATCCTTGTGCATGCAGCCGCACACACGAATGCGCACACACGCTGGTTCGGGAGACACGTGTATACGTGTACATGTACACGTTTACTTCTGCTTGCACACTGGACGTATATGCGACGCTGTCGTACAAGTAGGTGCATGGCTCTTCACTCTGAGCCTTCGTCAGAATTTGCCATCGAACAGACGACGGCCAAGGAGGCCAAAGTAGGACTCCCACCTACGGGTGTCAATACCTTGTGAAGCGACTGAGTGCTGAGTTTTCTTCGTCAAGTCACTATCAACATTACTTTCCTGTTCCGTATCGACGCTGCACAATTGAGTAGAAGCGGCCTCTAAAACCTCTAAAGATGATAGGTTGTGGTATTTCTCATCCACAGCACTTACCGTATGGTTGTGTTGTCGCACACTGACCAAGGCATATTGAGAAGTGCACATGACAATAGTGTTACATGTATGTCTATATGTACAGGATGCTTGCGCAGGAACCGTTTCATCTTTGTCTGCATATAGAGATCGACGAAGGTAGTGAAAGAGACAGGAAGTAAACACGGTGACTCTAAAATTGAAGGTCCGCAGTATTAGTACAAAACGGGGCCACGCTCAGCGATTCAAGCACAACACATAGTCTTTTCCCAAGACTGGCGAACTTCCTACTGTTAGCACGCGTTCGCTGATCTGAGCGTCCACCCGTTGGACATTCACACGAAAAAACTTGCAACCGTCTGACGAGAGCAGCAACTCATATCATAGCATATGATTTACATACGGGGAACACACGTGTGAGAGCTCGTGGAAAAAAGACACGTGTCGCTGCCTTTGAAAAGCGGGTGTGTTCACAGGACCCCGGCATGCGCGCAGACGCACACCTGATTTGACATACCGTAATGTATACATACATGTTCATACGTTTCCCAAAAAACTGGTGGGAGAGACACGTGCATCACGTAGACAGACACGTATGCACACAGAAAATTTCCCTCCCAGCACTAAGAGCACGCCGGTAGTCTCTAGAGCAGCGTTGTTAAATCGTCCTCGACGGCCGGCCCATTTTTACACGGGAGGAAATTACGGGAAAAAAACTGTCCCTGAGCAGCCAACGCACGTAGATATTTGTCGGATGCACTGACTTTTTCAGTTACACTGTCTTGAGGCCTATGCTCCTCAAACATTCAGCGGTCACTAACCAAAGAGGATGGTAGGGCAAGAATAACAGTTAGAGAAGTTATCGACGGAGTAAAGAGAAAACTGCTTCTTCAATGCAGGGCAAGTGCCTCCGAGAATGAAATTGAGGTGCTTAGAAGTTCGGGACAAATATGCAGTACTGCAACGCAGTAAAGTAGCAGCCTGTGCACGTAGACAAGACACTGTTCTTGTCGAAGCTCGGCGCCCTGTTCTTCATCGCCAAACATACACACACAAAGTTACAATACACTCAAACATGGCTTAGCGTCCCGGTTCAATCCTGACCGTTCATATCAATGGAAATTCTAAAGAATGCATCGGCGCACGGCGTCCCAGTCGATAGTAGCAGGGGTCGCAATAAGGATCCAGAGAACGCCACAGTATGGCCTAGAAGGATGTCGATTCTTTTCATTAGACTACCAAAAACTGCTTCCCTTAATTGTGTAGTAGGAAGCCCACAAAGGCCGAAGTTTTCGTAGTTCGAAGACAACTCTGTTTATCGACATGTGTTGCCTCTCTTGGTGTGTATAGACCATACATAACTGCCTACAAGTCGGTACACATTCGTTTCGCGGATAGTAATTATCAAAACACAGCTTCCTTCCCAACAATCCAGGTCCCCTCACATGGAAATTGTAATTCGAACACCACGTCACCAGATAACAGTGTGCATTCGTGGTCCACTGTGGACGACGATTATTACCCATAAAGAAGGTCTTGGCTTCTCTTTTCTCATATTGTCTTCTCTTTGTTCACCGTGCAGTTTGGGAGCAAGACGCACATGGAGTCGGTATATCCACGTCAATCGGTGTCTCAGTCCATTGCAGCCCCATCGGTTAGCCGCTGGGCGGAGACTGTACTCGTGCGGAAGGCGTGAAGAGATTCTTTTGGCATGCAATGAAAGAAAACATTGATTTCCCACTACTATTTACTTGTGTACGGCGCCCATCAAAAACGAAAAACATGCACGGCATTATCTTTCGCAGAAACTGAACAAGCGCTCAGATGATGATAGTAAGCCGCCGAACCCGTGTCTTCCATGTTCTTCTTCGTGCTGTCTTGGCACCGCCCGTGGATGCTTGCCTGTCATTTCCCCAGCTTTCGTGTTCCTCTGGTAAAATACTTGAACTCCGCGCTTTAAACGCACAAGAGTAGGGAGGATGACTTCTTTGTGTTTTCGAAAAGACAGTTTGGAGTCGACGCTCTTGCTCTCTCCCCCCATATGTGGACTACCTCTTCTGCCCGTGCTTCCTTCCCATTCAGCCGCCAACCCGCGCCGCTACCGGTGGAAACCGCTGTTGGGAGATCACATGCTGATTTCTGCGGCCAGTAAAACTAGCCGATTTGTGTGTGTTGATGATAAATTTCATCTGCGAGAGTCTTCCATGCTACCCACCTCATTCCATAACTGTAAAATGTATCATACCAAAGACAACCGGGATCCTTGCCCCTGCCATTCTGAATGTATTTTCAGTTCCTCCTACTCTTCTTTCAGTTGTTGCCTCGCACATCAAATGCCCCTCATTCTCTGTTTCCATTTCTTGACTTCTGCTCAAAGCGACACCGGCGACTGTTTTTTATACCGTCTAAATCAACGTGTATCAACACAGATCTGTGACTACCCTGCGTCCCCTCCTTTCAAAGCTGCCAGCCGTTGTTACCCATTTGCCAGCTTCTTCTGTCCAAACGCTCTGCTCAGGACTTCACGTCTCGCATCAGTTACGTGTCTTTGAGAAGCTTACGCTGAAAAGAAATCGTGAAACGAGCTGTGTGGCGTGAGCACGGGGCGCGAAACAAGCAGCTTACCTTTTTCCGATATTTGTAAGGCGTGTCTTGACTGCCTTCTCGTACACAAAGAAGTGTGAAAGAGACAGTACGACCGATAGTTGTTCACCAAAGTTGTTTGTGATCTCCCCGTTAAGTAACTCGTACTAATATTCCATCGAGTAGGCAACCTTCACGGCGGCGGCGAGCAGGCGTGGCAGCTGCCGCCAAGTAGAGTCCCGTTTACTTACAATGGTAGAGCATATTGATATACACATGGACAGCATGGTTTCGGCGCGACCCCCTCGATTTATTTTCTTCTGCCTGTCGTGAAAAATAGTTCACCGTTCTCAGAGACCTGGTACATACACGCATGTAACTGTACGCGTAAAGTTGTCACCACCAGAAGTTTTCGTGTTCTCCACTGCTGTTTGCCATCTTACGGTCGTCTTCACAATGTGAAAGGTAGTCTACGCGGGTTGATGCAACGACTGCAGTGAATCTGGAAATAGGATTCTCCGTTCGGACGCACACCTGGTTCTCTGTCAGCACCAGAGGAGGCACGTGTAGATCCTCTAAGCCTGTCTTGGACCTGTGTATATCGTCGCAGTCCTGCACTGCTGAGGCCGCGTGATGTCCTAACCAATGAGAGCTTTCTGATTCTCCGGAACGAAACATACACGTGAGTCTCTCGTCCTTAGTGCGCACGGGTTTGTTCAGATGACTTTGATACTCGCCGTTGCTGTGCCTTTCTCTCCGGTAAGCAGGGCCACACGGCCTGTACCAATTTCTGGTTCCGCCCCTGCGTGTCTCCCTGCGCGCCAGATTTTCATCCCCCACTAGAAGCGGGCTGTAGACAAACCGAAAGACTACACAGCCCACACACACGAAGAAGGACGACGGTTGCGTCTTTATTTCCCTGACGCTGTGAGTGTGTCGACTCGGCGTACCTGCGTGCACACACACGCGTGTATGTATGTATTTGTGTTTTGTGTGTATACATATATGTGTATAAATGAGACGCTACATATACCGCCTGAAAAGACGAAGTAGGGAAAACAGGTGGGAAGGAAGCCCCACCTTGACCCGCGTTTGCATTTGCATCCCGTCTCCGCTGTGGCTTCAGCAATTGCTGCAAAAGGGACAAACAACGTGAAGTGAATCATCTGCTTGTACCGACCCTCAACAACGTTGAAAAATTTTTTTCGACTGCGAAAGCCCGTCCCCAGACTGCCGCGGATCGTTTTACTTAGTTTTACATTTGGGCGAACGGGGTGAACTACACAATCATCCCTTGTGTCTTGACGCTTTCTCAATCATCCCAAGCTTTTTTTCCCTCCCCGAGGACCGGGAGGCCCTCTTCACTTCCGCCTCTATCCGCTCTCCTTTGCAGTTGCCTTGAATTCTGTGCTGCTGCTGCAGCTGCTGCTGGGGCGGTGTAGCAGCTTTATCGGGTATCGCGGGGAAAAGAAGTTGCCACTGTGCACGTACCGTACACGTACACGTACACACACACACACATACACAAACAAGCACAGACTGGAGTCTACGTATTTTCTTTGGGACTGTGTTTACGCTCGGCTGCCTCGTTGCGGCCCTCGCCGCGACTTCGCCGCGCTGCTGCTCCTGCTGCGGCTGGCGCTCCTTCGCTGCCCGGCGCGTTGGTGCGGGTTGTCCCGCTGCTGCTTCCTCTTCGCTGTTTCAAGAAATGGATGCGGTGATGGTTGTACATCAGCTGCAGCGGCTGGCGACTGCCTCTCCCCCCTCGGCGTCACTGGCAGCAAAGCTACCTCGCGTTGCTATCGGCATTTGCTACTTTATCGACCACCCAGAAGTCGGCGTGCGGCAGCAGGCAGCTAACGCAGTAAAGGCGGTGGCTCTGAAGCACTGCGAAATCCTGCGGCTCACCTGCTGCGGGGATCTCAAGGACGGCACCCAGACCATCCGGAGCAGCAGCACAGACGGCAGAAGTAGCAGCCAAGACGCAACCACCAGCAGCAGCAAGGCCGGCAGCAGCGACTGGAGCAAGCCTGAGGAAAGCAGCAGCGAGAAGGCCGCCTGCAGCAGCCCCGTCAGCAAGGACGCGCCCAACGGCAGCAGCACGGACGAGAGCAGCAGCGGCAGTGAGAGAAACAGTAGGCGCAGCAGCGGGGAGGAGAAGGGGAGCGCTGTCAAGGACAGCGGGAGGACGAGGAGCAACAGGAGCAGCAGCAGTGAAGGCACTGCAGCAACTGCTCGGACGGAGAAGAACCTTATTACTCTGCTGCAGCGACACGTCAATTCAGAAGACAGTGTAATACGAGAGTGCTGCAGAGATGCGTTGCAGGCGCTGCTGTATCCGGGGAAAGCCCAGGCAGGACACAGAGAAGCCGCAGCAGCGACCCCTGCAGCAGCAGATGCAGGGGGGACCTGGCCCTCGGGTGCTGCTGCAGCTGCAGAAGTTAAGGTCACTGCGGCACCGAGCGCACCAGCGGTAGCAGCACGAGAAGCGCCTGTCGCCGCTGCGCGCTCTACGCCCTCCCCAGCAGCACAAGATCTCTCCTCTGGTCCTCTTCACATTCCACAGCACCAGCAGAGGCAGCGCAGCGACGCTAACGCGCCAACACAAGGCAGCCCCTGCGACCGTGCGGCTGAGCTGCAAAGCTCCTGCGTTCCTGCGACTGCGTGCACGGCCTTTGCCGGGGCCTCCTCTTCTTCTCCTCCGTCCCCTGTGCGATACACGCCGGTGGAAGGCGAGCTGTGCACGGTGCTGCTGGGGCTGCGCGGCTTGCTCCAACAGCCGCTGCAGCAGGCAGGCTCTCTCTCTGCTGCTGCAGAGGCGACAGCGGAGCCTTGCAACGACAGCTGTCAGAATCTCGAGAAACTGCGGAAGGATCTTCAGTATAGGCTTGTGCGGGTGCCAGGGGTCAGCAGCGTCACCATCACGCTCAACACACGTTACCTGCAGCAGCAGCTGCTGCTGACGGAGCGCCGACAGCGAGCGGAGCAGCTCCAACATAGCAGCAGCCGCAGCAGTACGAGCAGCGCGGCCAGCGCCAGCACCACCGAGGGCGGTGTGCCCAAGGACTGCAGCAGCAGCAGCGAGACAGGGGACTGCAGCAACTCTCCCGCCATAGCGAACAGCAGAGGCGCGGCGACTGCATCTCCGCGGAAGCGAGAAGACGAAGAAGCGGAGAAACAAGCGGAAGAGAGTGAAAGAGAGGAAGGAGATGGCGTGGCTGTGCTGCTGATGCGACTGCCCTCCCCTCCCAAGAAGCGCCTCCGGGCGCTGCAGGCAGTGAAGGACGTCTGCGGGCCGTTGACGCTCGTCCTGCGGGCGACTCGGGTGTACGAACACCGGAGAGCAGGAGCGAGAAGCCGACGCAGCAGCAGCAGATGCTGCGCACCAGGAGGCGCTGCTACAGGTGCAGTTAATCCGCAGCAACAGCAAGGTGCCGCCCCCTGCAGCAAAGAGCAGGAGGAGGATGAGGCGGAAGAAGCAGTCGGGCGTGGAAGAGGCGCTGCAGCTTACTCTGCAGCAGCAGCAGCACGACCAACGTATCTAGACGACGAACGGCAGTCGGACAGACGAAATGCAGCAGCAGCTGCTGCAGGCGACAGCAGATACTCTTCACGGGAGGACGAAGAAGACGGAGCATCAGTTCCCCAGCAAAAGGCAGGTTCTTGTGAAGAAGTGCATGGACAGAGAGACGGCGTAGATGGGGAAGGATTTTGTGGATGGGGACCCACTGCTGCTGGTTTCTCCTTCTTCAGCAGAAACAGTGCTCTTTTCTGTAAGCCACGTCCTTACGTAAACGTGTGTATCTGGTGGGTGAGACAGAAAAAAGTAACTGCAAAAGTGTGTGTTGTGAGTATGTATATATGTCCATTTGATAAGTCCAGCTGTTGTGTACTACCTGCTGTCCACGTATCTGCGACACACGTCCGTAAATACCCAAGAATCGCGCACTGACAGAGAGGGATACAGATACTGCGTCTGCGTGTGGAGGCACATGCCCGTATACAACTGCACACAAATAAAGACGCTGTGTGTTGACCTACGCATATCACTCCTATATGTATGTGTTAATATCTGCACGTATGTAGACAATATCAATTGACAGTCACTCACGTATATATATTTATGTGTATGTATATACGTATGTACACTCATATCTGTTGGTATTATATGCATGTCACTTGCATATTATGTGTACGTGTACAGGTGCATGTGTGTAGATAATATGTATTGACGTATGCGTCTCACATGGATCCATATGTTTGTATTTGTGTAGGTGCATGTATATATACAATACCTATTGACACACGCGTGTAACTCCTGAATATATACACGTACATATGTATATGGGTGTCCAGGTTCATGTGTGTGTATACAAACTTGCATCTGCGAACGCTGTGTGAGACATCGTTTTGTGTACGTGTATCTTCGTGTACCTAAGTACACACACACATATCTACGTGTACGACTTTCGTACTCAGTTCTCCCGTTGTTCGATATCGCGTTATCTACACACATCTATATGTGTAGATACGTGGTATGCCCTTTGTTCTGTGCGTGTTGCTGCTGCAGCTCAGTCAAGACACTTGCGAAGCTACCTGCTGCCGTACGAAGAAGACGAGCGACAAATTGCTGCACGGCTGAAGAAGGAGAAGGAAATGAAGCAGCGAATGCAGCGGCAACAGGCTGCGCGAGAAACCGTCGTCGACCGCGTCCTCAGCAACATTGGCAAAGGGCTCTTCTGGTGACCCAAGCGCCTTTTCTCTTCTTCTTCCTCTCCTGCCTACTCCCCGCTTCATTTTCTTCCTGCCCCCCCCTCCCTCTTCGTTGATTTCTTCTTCTTCTTCCCGTCTTCTGTCGCCGTTTCTGGCTTTGTCCAGTCTCTGCTGTCTTCGTACGCATGCTGGCGCAGTCTGTCTGTGTATGTACCGCGTGAAGACGGAAGAAAAAAAATCCTTTTCGGGTCAGCTGCACGATGGTTGTCGCGACAAAGATTTTTCTGTTGCATCAGACCCCAGCGAGATTCTCTTTTATCCACCTCCTCCGTAACCTTTGCCACTCGACGCGTCCAAGACAAGTAACGCTGATGGCTCACTGCTGAGATGTTGCAGCCAAGTGGCCTGTGTGTGTACGTGTGTGTATATGTCTGTGTGGGTATGTGTATGTGTGAGTACTGTTATTATTGGCTAGCACGTGCACGCTCTTCTTCCTTCTGTGGGTGCTGGGAAAGGAGTATCTTGCAGCTCTGGCGCTGGTTCGCTGACGCAGGCTGCGGCCCCACAAGAGCTTTCCTAATTAAAAGGTGTGAAGAGTGTTCTGCAGCCTTGCATTTTCGTGGGACTAAATCAAACTTTCGGTTCCCCATAAAATCTCCTTGGAAAAATATGCTTGTGCTCTGCAACTTCAGAGGCGTAGCACGTGCACAAGGAGGAGTCAAAGCGAAGTCGCTTTCTTCGGCTTACTGTATAATCAGCTCCCGGTTCATTTCTTTCACAAGCGGTTGCCGCTTTTAAAAACCGTACTGGTACACACACGCGTTGCACTGAGTTCTGGGCACTCGCGTAAGCGCGTCGATGTCACACAATTACGACCACAAAACGGATCTGTGTAGCTCTGATGTAGAAACACCATCTCCCTGCGAAGGAATACCGCACGCACAGAAGCAGAGATATTGTGCGTGCACGCAGTGAGCTGCTGAGATGTTCCGCAGAGGAGTGACGCCTCCTCAAACATATATATAGACATATAGTCATACGTGTGGAGATCTACACAGGCAGCTCTGTAACTTTTGGTCTGTACACAGAGGCAGACATGCATAAATAGACACCTAACTGCAGCCGGTATATATTTACGGCCGACAATGTACACAAGGCTTTCCCCAGTAAATCAGCTTTCTTCGGTTGTACGGTCGCGGAAAGGATATAGAGGAGAGGAAAGGTTCTGTTCCAGGAAGGTGCCGGAATTCTACTACGGAGTCCACGAAGTGTCTGCCCCAGGAAGGTGCCGGAATTCTACTACGGAGTCCACGAAGTATCTGCCCCACGTAAACGTGTTGGACAGCTTGATGTGCGCGTCCTCGTTCAGAAACGTTGTTCCACGACAGTGCGGAAAAACGCTTTTTATTATTTAGCCGGATTACAGAACCACAAGTGAACACTCTGCTCTAGATAGTCAATTGTTCTGCATAAAAGAGATTTCGTCGCCTGTAGCGTTAACAGGTATGATGAATACTCTGCACAGAAACACTCGGACACGAAATGGAAAAGCGCGTGTTGATCACATAAAGCTTCTTCTGCTACGCACGAAAGACGTTTTAGCCACAGCCTGCGGAAGGCTTGGGCCAGACAAGGTGCAAATGGAAGGGTTGCTGCTGGCGATGTGACAACTCGGCCTGGTCTCGCTCGTGCCTGATACTCTATCTACGGTTCAGCAGAAGAGGCGAGGAAAGCAACTGATTCTTTTTTGTCCCCGTTCCTGCAACGTTGTTTGTGGAAATTGGAGAGTCAATCTGTGCCACTTGTTAGGCGGTGGTGCATGCCCAGAGTAAGGTGATGCACGTCCGCGTAAAAGTAGACGCGGATCTCCCTTTACTGCATTAAATTTGTCTATATGCACGCGAGCACCAGGGGACAGCCACGCAGCACGTGTTTGGCTACAGGTACGCCTCCGCAAGCATTTGAATTTAGAAATACGCCTAAGCACGTGCATGCACACATACACACACACACACGTGCTGAAAAAGAAAGGTCGTACCAACTTTTGAGTGCTGTATAGCTTCATTGACTATTCAAGAAAAAAACGTGCCATTACACACTCTTGGTCTGCATGGTTGTGTGCGCACGCACAAATGGATACATACAAGAAAAGGATGTGTTCATCATCCGGGGCCGTGCAGCTCCCATAGTATCTGTATTGTCACCTACGACATATCTGCCAAAAAACGAAAGCACACTTGCTGCGGTGTCCACTCTGGTAAGTGACTTCTTTCCTGGACGCCACTGTCACGGTGTAGGTGAGCACAGACGTAGCCGACCTCCAGGCTGATTAAGCACAGGTACGTACGTGCGTGTCAAAGCATAGACACTTCCGTGCTGCAACAAGATTTCTGTGCGCACGTGTACGCGGTTAAGTGTCGTGAGAGGCCCTGCCTGCAAATGCTTGCATCGCTGTCGTTTCTGACAGCATCAAGCCGAGCGTGCGCATCGCTGCAATGTGGAAGCCAGGAAACGCCGCTGATTTTACTTTTCCGCATTCCTGCTAGGGAAGAGGCTGAAGCCAATAGCGTGATCGCCGTTGATGACTGCGATATTTGTGGCAGCGTCAACCGTAACAAAAAGGATTAGAGGTGCGTAAACACCTAGCGAAGGAGTTCGACGAGGTCGATGACGAGGATACTGAAGGTTGCCTGACCTTGTTATTACCTGTGGAAACTCAGAATGGTAGGGACTTTCCTTACGAACGTTCTCCTTAGCATTATCACTGTCATCTTTTTTGTCACTGTCGTCTTCACACGTATTTCGACGATTACTATCCTAAGGCGTATTCTCAGTGTTGGCACCCGCTGTACTCTTCCTCTGAGTCTGATTGAACCAAGAAGACAACGATGCAGGCTGTTTCATCTGCAGTGTACGCTAGATTCTAAATCGCGTCTGTGCGCACGGAAATGTAAGTAAGCCAGCTGCATTGTCATCTGCAATGACCCCACCGTCGTCCGTTACACCACCTTTTGTCTAGACGTGTTTTTCTGCCAGTGCACCCCAAGCAGTGGCACCACCGCACAGCTGCAGGCAGGTGTCTGCTGGACGTCCCTTTGAATGCTGCTGCCGCTGTGTAAAGTAGCTTGCGACAGTGAGCCGATGTGTGCATGTAAGATGAGGGGAGAAGCAGCAGACTCTTACGTTGGTGCACGAGCAAGTGACACGCTGTCACAAACAGGAAGGCCAACATGTGGGTGACAGAAGAAGACGAAGAGTCGTAAGGACACGCAGAGATCTTCGTCATCTACCCGCGCTTCAAACGAAAGAACGTAGGGAGACCTTGATGTCGCCGTTTGCGCGTCTGTGCTGTGTGAACAGAGGTACAGATACACTTCAATGTCTACGCATATCTTCGTGGAGCAGTGAAGGCTTCCGTGTCTACGCGCACATACTGAAATGTGGAGGGAGACTCGTATTTTTGTAAGCGCTGGCGCAAAGGAAAGACGATGCACAGGCATCTTAATGCGTGCAAAAGTCGGCCATCCGGAAGTGTCTGAGGCCTTCCGCTACCCCTGCTGGTGTCCAGCACCAACAACGCCTTTCATACTCGTTCAGTGAGAGACAATCTCCCGCAGAACTTCCACCACACAGTGCGGTGAACACTATATACAACTCGCTGTGCAAATAAAGAGCAATCGCTAGACCGTGTGCACGGTTGTGCTTCCCTGCACGAGAAAGTGTGACTTTTGTTTGGTGGTGGAGGCAACTGACAGCTGGAGGCGGTTACCGGGTACACTTTTTGAAGCAACATCGTACGAGTGTTGCCCTCGAAACGCGTACGCGTTTAACAGGAAATATGATGAGCGGTAGCCAGTGCCCCCCCTAGAGACCTGCAGCGCAGTACAGCGGCACGCCATTTACTCGTCTCTCCTGTATCTCACGCGCTTGATAATCTTACTGCACGAACGCTACGCAGGGGCACGAACAGTTATGAGCGCGTTGCAGAATTGCTGGTGTTTTTGCTGCGCTAGCGACGCAGCCGAACGCTTCAAATTCTGGACTGAACACTTTTGAGAGTTTCTTTTGGCCCTTCCTTTTGTGTCTATCAAATGAGCGCCTGTGCACGTATATACATACATATATTGCCACGCATGCTTCCGTCCCTCTCTTCATAGATAGATGCACAAGTATACATTCACGGTTGTGTGTTTGTATATGTATACATTTATATATATATATATGCGTGTACACGTAGATGAGATTCTCTAACTGCCACTTGTTGTGCTTGCACCTGCATTTTTCAATAAGCGAGTGGTATGATTTTTTCTGTACTGCGGACGTCCTCTGCAACCGGGAAACGTTCTTTCTTCTGCAAATGCCTACTTTGATACTGATGACCATGTTTCATACGGGGACACACACACACACACACACACACACACTTTGTAGCTCTGTACGGAGAAGAAAGGGGTTAAATAGACAAACGTGTTTCTGCTGCGTCACTACGTAGTCAAAGCAGGGAGACGAGACAAGCAATGCGGAAAGTTTAAGTGGGAAGAGTTGCCGCGCTCGAGCTCCGGGGTCGAGACGGAGAGACAGCAGCTTTTTTGCCTCGACGCGTGTGTGCGTCTCGTTTCCCTGCTGGTCCTCCCCTTGAAGAGGAGGTTCATGGACTCGCCAGAGACTGGCGATCACCAAGAGATAATCAAGAAAGTCGCGCAAGTGCCAACAAGAAGTTGATAATTTTATGTTCGGGGCAAATCCACGGTGGCTGGACGATCTCTCTCATTCTCCTGCTGTGGTGCTGCTGTTCTCAGAACGCACTGTTCTTCTTCTTCCTCTTCACGTGGACGTACGACTCTAACGCAATATGTAAGTTGTTTCTGCGGCTCTCTGCTTTCGTCGTTCTAATCTCTCTCTCTACAGATATGTATATATACATGTATATACATCTGTACGTATGTATATGTGTGTACGCGTATGTATGCATGGGTATTTGTATGTATATATGTATGTATATATATGTATATATATGCACTTATGAAAGTATATGTATGGATGTATATGTATGGGTGTATGTATACGCATGCATGTATGTAGGTATGTATGTGTGTATATAGGAATGTCTATGTGTCCGTTCATATGTATGTATGTATGTACGTATGTATGTATTTCTACGCGTTTGTTAATATGTGTGTATGCCTCTATGTATGTGCGTATATATATATATATATATGTAGACACACTTGTGTATATCCATGTACGTATGTGTGTCGGTTTTGTTTCGGTGTTCATATCCTGCATCTCCCTGTGTAGGCATGCAGGCCAATATATATTTGGGTTTAACGTCTTCCCTATGTCTCTTAAAAGTAGACCCTCCGTATCCTTTCCGCCCGAGCGCGTGGCGGCTGCTTTCTTCTTCTTCTTCTTCACACCGATACGCTGTGAGGGGACACAGCCAGGGAAGAAGTAGTGGACATACGCATACATATACACACATATACATGCACATATAGACATTCGTATATACACGCACATACATATACATACATACAAATACATGCATATACGTACGTTTGTGTATATATTTATGCATGCACTCGTATACACGAATGTACCTGTATGTACGCATGTACATGTACGTATATGTATATATATGTATATACGAGCGTCTGTATGCCCGTGTATATCAAACTTCGACTTGCGCGTTGTTGTTGACCCGCGCGCGATCTTCCCATTTGTTGCGATTACCTACGTGTACGCATGGATCTTCACTTAATGTACGCCCCCGCAATAAATATCGACCTTATGTGCCGCATCGTCACGAGGCAGCCACCACCTCTCTCTTCCTCTCGCTTTCTCTTTCTCTCTTCAAAAAATACACACACATGCACACAGATGGGCCCCACATACAAAGTGAATATATATATCCAGATTTACACGTCCGTGGGCTTGGTCACTACGGAAAGACACCAATACACGTATATCCGTATATATCTGTGTATGTGTACATCTCTGTCTGTCTGTCGTACACATGTATAGGCCCTTGTACTTCTTTATTACGTATAAATGTAAGCACACATACATATCTACATCTATATCTATATCTACCTCTATACCTACATCTATATACATATATATATATATATGTATCCCTCTCTTTGTCTCTCTCACGC
>KL647299.1:2720741-2740618 GCA_000727475.1 Sarcocystis neurona | reverse complement strand
ACCCGTGTGCGGACGGAAAATCCAGAAGCGAGACGGAGGAGAAGCGACGGGCCACTCCACTCCCACGAGTCACCATTCGGTGGACTCGGAAACCGAAGGGAGGAGTCGGCGGGCAAATACCTCGCATTATAATACCCCTCCTCTCTCTCTTGAGACACACATATATATTTATGCATGCGTCTGCCTTCCTCCATGTATGGGGACTTGTGCCACCAAGCGAGAGAGATACACAGGCGTTCTAGGACATAGATACGTCCTTGTGCGTAGATGTGTACGGCTGAAGAAGAACAGAGAAGCTTCCGTCTCCACAAGCGGGGGCTCGGAGGTATACGAACATATATATATTTATTTATATACATATGTGGACACCTGCATGCGACACACGACACATACTCGTATGCGTGGGCCGCGTTTTGCTTTCCCGTACGTCGATGGGTGCGTGGAATGATGTACTCCTCTCTGTCACTTTCGATCTCTCTGTACAGCTACGTAGACAGAAAAGTAATATATACTTTACTCTGTATACGTATATATATATTTATACATACATGTTGTCCTGCCCCTGCACGTCTGCGTATGTTATAAGTATCTCCCGCTTCGTCTTCTCTTTTCCTCTCCGACCAAACGGGTCCACTCGTACTACAGTCACATACATCTACTGGCACGTATATATATATACATAGGTGTGCCTATTCCCTAATATATATATATATATCTTTGCTTTCGTATACACACACCATTTCCTCTCGTATGTATGCATATATATAGCGAGAGAAAGTTAGATAGAGAACTCCTCTCACACATATATATATATATATATATATATTTCCTGTCGTGTATATGCGCGCATATATATATATATATATATGGATAGGCACGGACGTGTTTTTCGAAGACGGCACATGCAGAGGTGGATGCCGCTGTCTCCGTCTCCACGGCGCTCATTTCCGTGGTGAACTCTGCAGTTCCTCGAACGTTCCGCAACACTTTCCCCCCCTTCCCCTCCCCACACATGTATATATGCATATATATAAACACGTATACATATATGTCGTTCTCTATATTAACATTCCTTCTACGGATGTGTAAGTCTGCAAGGGAGTCGCATGTTGGCCTTACATATCAGGAAGTCAATTTCTCTCATTTTCCATCCTCCTCAAAAGAAAACACTTCCATCGACATTCACCTACGTCTACACTCCCTCCATTTTCCTCTACACATACATGTATATATATATTGTTGTGACCGCCACATATATATATATATAGTTGTGACCCACGTGTATATATATATGTATAGTTGTGACCCACATATATATATGCACTCTGCAACATATCTATATTTAATATGTAGATGTGTGACTGCTTGTATTTTTGATTTGTCCACCGTGACGCGAGAGAATTTACAGATATATTTCTATACATGCAATAACCGTTGAAGATCGCTGCACGAGTCTCTACCTATCTGTAGACATGTAGGGAATATATGTCCTTATAAGAAGACAGCATTTTCATACCATTTTATAACGGATATCTTTGATATTTCGCTGAGAGAAATCGAAGGGGCGACCCGCCGCCAAGCAGTCGGCGTACTGACAGCAGAACACGCCGCAGTCCCACGCGTTCTCCTGCGCCGGCGCACGCTTCTGCAGACAGCAGCAGCAGCAGCGACATAGTCAGCAGCGATAGTCTATCACGTTCAACAGCGATCGCACCAGCAGCAGCAGCGGTCGAACAGCAACTGCAGCAGGAACACAACCGCCGCGGTCGCTGCCGCACCAGCACCACCACCAGCACATGCGCTCAAGGAGCAGCAGATGCGAAGCATCGCAGCAGGCGCAGCAGCAGCAGCAGTGTCAGCACCCGTAGTAACAAAACGCCAACGCAACTGCAGTAGCAGCAGCAGCAGCAGTCAAGTTGCGTCCGTACGACCAGCAGCAAAGCGTCACCAACACGAGCAGCCGCAGCAGCAAACGAGCAGATAACCCCGTAGTAGCAGCCGCGGATGCAACAGCAGCTGCAGCGCACGCAACAACAGCAGCGGTGCATGCATCAGCAGCAGCAAGAACACGGGACTCGCACACACAACGGCGCAGCAGCTGCAGCAGTGCTTCCGCTATAGGCAGAAGCAGCAGCAGCAGCAAGAGCAGCGCCAGTCACAGCGGCCGCGAGGCCGATTAGCTGTAGTAGCAGCGCAGTCGTTGCAGGCACAGCGCAGCGTCAGCAGCAGCAGCACGGGCAGCGTCTGCACCAACGTACTGACAGCAGCACGAGCAGCGGCAGCAGCAGCAGGAGCAGCAGGTGGATCAAGCAACACGCCGAGCAGGACGAAGCGAGCGGGACACAGCAGCAAGAGCAGCAGGGCGAAGAAGCACACGCTGCAGCAACAGAGAGCAGCAGAGAGAACAGCACAAAACCAGCAGTATTAGCAGGAACGCCTCGCCACCCCACAGGGGAAGGCAGCAGCAGCAGCAGCACCTGCTGCAGCCCACGTGTTCGCAGCTATATATACGTCTCTACATACACGCACGCGCACACACATGTGTATATACATATACACACATATACACGCACTTATAACTATATATATACACATATACGCATGTACATACACACAGATGCGTATGGACTCATATATATCAATATATACATGTATATATATGTATACATACACACACTTACGCATAGACAAATATACGAATATATGTTAGGAGAGAGAGAAATACGTACATGTACGTAGTAGTAGTGCGGATGGATGACTGTGTCTCTACAAACGAAAGGAACGTACGTGGCGACTGACAGGCAACGTGAACTTCTGCTAATCTTGTCGCTGTGTGCGCGCTGCGGTGTACGTACACCCCATTTTATATTCTGTCGTGGAAACACCCACGCCTCCATATATATATATGTGTATATGAATTTACTGTTGTGTGGCTTGAAAAGTCGTTATCGTTGATTCTCTTCGTAGACAAATTCACTTTCAACTTCTTCGATCTTCAAAAATTTTGGAAGCCGAAGCGACATGCCAACCACCATGAAAAGGCGCAGCAGCACAAGCATCCCAGGCACCAACCACATCTATACGTATACACCTATACATATGCATATATATATACGTATACATATATATATACACGTACATACACACATATTCATATATATATATATATACACACATGCACACATGTACATAGCAGCCGGAGCCACGGAAGTTTGCTGCAGCCAGCACTGCCTCCGTCAGTCCTAAATCTAATGCGTGGACTACACAGACACTTTTCACGCCTATTTTCCGCTCCGACACGAACCTATCAAAGCACACAAACTTTTTACATATATATATACACACACAGGGGTACGTATATATGTATATGTTCTCAGAGAAGGATGGGGGATATGTATACAGTTACATATATGTATGTGCTAATATACATATATATATATATATATATATGTGTACGTCTACATAAATATACATACACATACACCTATATGCATGGACGTACATTATTTGCACACCCTCTGAGAGTGAGGCAATACACATATCTATCTATATCCACCTATCTATCTATATCTACCTATCTATATACCTATCTATCAAACTACCTATCGATCTACCTATCTATCAATCCATATATATATACATATATAGGGACAGAGACACAAGTATGCAGCTTCTTGTTCAGGCATCTGTAGAGAGACATTTAAACAGGGAATACTACATGTACACGCACATATTCACACACCCACACACATATATATATATATATATATGCATATATATGTTATCTACGTACATAGGCATATACGTACGTATATGTATACACACAGATACACATTTATTTATATATATATTTTTCCTTCTTTTGTATATGTATGCCTACGGGGACAGGCTGGGGGAAGTGCTGGGTCTATTCTCTCGCCAGGGTTCTCTGAATTTCTCTGTTTTCTTCTGCAGGCGGATATATGCAAATGTACGCTCCGACGCACACCCATGTAGAAATGAGAGCAGCTCCGTTTGATCTACTACAACGCCTCCACCCACTTGTATACATATGTATATATATATATATATATATGAGACTCTCTGTCTTCCTCTCTTTTCCCAGACACACGTGTCTGCACGCTGTTCTCTCTATCACTTTTTCTCTTTGTAGATATCCATACACACGCACACATACACAGGCGTGTCTGTGTCTGTCTATAGATGACACACCTTGATTCTTTTCCTTTGCAGACCTGCTTCTCGTAGAAATCTCTACATCTACATATCTTCTCAAGAAAATACATACGCGTGTATACAACGGTCCACATCAGTTGAGATGCACGCGTGCGGAGACATGCACAGGTAGTTGCCTAATTCCTTCTTCTGCTGCTCGCGTGGGGACTGCCCACGTTCAGGAACGTGGCTGCCTGCTGCTACTGTTGTTGCTGCTATTGTCGCTGCTATTCTTCCTTCTGCTGTTGCTGCTGTTGTTGCTGCTGTTGCTGCTGCTGCTGTCGCTGCTGCTGCTGTTGCTGCTGCTGCTGTCGCTGCTGCTGCTGTTGCTGCTGCTTGGCACCCACCATGACGCCGTGCCACAAGTATTCATTCGGCAGGGGACTTCGTTTCTTGTCTGCGTGCTCCGCCTTCAAGTAGCGCCTCATCTCGAGGAAAAATCTGTGCACAGCAGCAAAGTAGGAAACCCCACAAGAAACCGCGGCAGGCGTCGGACTGGCTGCTGCTGTCGCTGCTGCTGCTGATGTCGCTGCTGCTGCTGCTATCCCTGCTGCTGCTGGTGTCGCTGCTGCTGTCCCCCCCGCCGCTGACACACATACGTACACACACACACGCACAGACACATAGACGCACGCCTGTCGCTGCTGGTGCTGCTGCACGTGGTGCTTGTCAGACACGCTGGCGCTGCCCTCTTCACCTCAGCAGCCAGCTGCTTCTTTCTTTCTCCCCAGCAGCGGGCTCGGCCCCGTGTTGCTGCTGCCGATGTTGCGCTTCTTCTTCTGTTCTTGCTGCTGCTGCTGCTGTTGGGTTTGCTGCGGGGCGCGGAGACCGCGCTGCTAACAGACTTGTGCGTCTTCTCTCGCGCTTCTACTTTTCAGGCAGATCTACCCTCTCCCTCCGTCGCTGGCCTGTGGCGAGCACATTTACTTCTCTGCAGAGCCACATACGCAGAAGCGTGTACAGCATGTCGGTCATCCACCTCCCTTCCTTTTTCTCATACAAATGTGTGCCCGTGGTGGCAGCTCTCCCCGTATCCCCTGCGCCCGTGTCCGTCTCTGCGTCTCATCGAAGAACACCCCCCTACCTTCCTACATATCTCTCCCTTCTGTCTTCTTTGCCCCCTTCTATCTCCCCGTCTCCCCGTCTCCCTGGCCGCGTTGGCACGTCGAGGTGCACCGCTCTCCTCGCTGCTGCTGCGTCCCCTCTTCGCTTCCTGCGTCTGTCTTCCTCCACTGCTGCCCGCTGTTCCTCTCTATTCCCTTCCATTTCCGCAGTTTGTCGCTTTCCTTTTTCTCATGTGTCGACTTCTGTCCTTTCCCTTCCCATATCTCCCCGGGAAACTCTGTCCGGCCTCTCTTTCGATTTCTCGCAGATTTACAGAACACGTCTGCTGCCAGTGTTGTGTGTGCCGCTCTCTCCATGAGACGGCAACAAAGGAGCTCTCCACCTCCACATCCCACACGAAACTCGGCAGCGATTCTTCATATATACACCTTTGAGTAAAAAATCCACACATATATATATAGGTATGTACACACACACACAGAGAGGGGCATATAGACAGTTATACATATATATACATATGTAGGTCACCTCCACATATACATACATGTAGAAAGGAAGAGAATTCATGTTCAAGAAGCAGCACGCAAGTCTGCAGCTAGTCGTCTCCACATAAGTGTATAGCTACACATCTGTAGACACGTGTATACACACATATACAGAGAGGAAGAGAGAGGAAAAGAGAAGCATATAGACAGCTATATATTTATATACATTACACACACATATACATACATATATAAAGAGAAGCACAGAGACAGCCACATATATATATATATATATGCGCACTAACCACACGTATATATACATATATATAGAGAGAGAGACACATACAGATAAATACATATGAATATATATAACATAAAGACATATATATATACACATATAGATTTGTACTGGGGAAGGAGAGAGAAGCACATACACATATATACACTAATACACTTACATACTCACATATATATATACAAGTGTGTGCACGAATATTTCTGTTTAAAAAGTGTGGGGAATATATGGAGGAACTACGAACACTGCAGAGATGACGAAAAGTGTAGACCTCGGCGGGTGAATAAACAGCCACATGTACGTCTTCCCCACGCCTCCACCGGTGGTCGACTGCAGCAAACACCGACAGCAGTGCCTTCCCCACACATCTCCTCCCCCAAATTTTTTTACATCTCTCTGCCTATCTAACGATAGACACATCTATCTATCTACATATATATATATGTATATCAATGTCTATACCAACACCTATACTTTTATGTATCTCTCTTTCTATATATACATATATATATATCCATACGTATTCATGTATGTCTACATATGTCTACCTCTCTCTATATATATCTCTATTTACGTATGTTTATCTATCAATTTATTTATCTATCTATATATATAGATGTATCTATCTGTGTATATCTATCTCTCTATGTTTACCTATATATATATATTGTATCTATCCAATATATATCTGCATCTATACCTATCTCTATCTATCTATATGTAGACATATATCTATAGGTACTTCTCTCTCCCTCTCTCTAACATATATAAATGTATACATATACATATCTACCTGTATTTCCACACATATATATATACGTTCGCGTATATCTCTCTATCTACATCTATATCTATATCTACACATACATAGGTACCTCTCTCTCTCTCATATATATATATATATATGTATATATATACCTGTATTTCTACATATACATATATATACATTCGCGTATATCTATCTATATCTATATCTAGGTGCCTCTTTCTCTCTCTCTCACATATATATATATGTATAGGTATATATACACATTCACGTATATTTATCTATATATCTATATGTATATATATCAGTGTGTATCTACCTCTGTCGCTCTCTCTCTCTGTTTATATATATTTATTTATTTACATCTCTCTATGTATCTATATATAAATCTACCTATATATCTCTCTCTCTATATGGATAGTTAGAGGCTGCTTTCGTGTGCGTGAGGAAGTCAATCGGAAGAAAGCGGTCTCGTCTCGTTTCTGACAGCAAGAGAGGAAGTGGTGGTCACGTACTTCTTCGCTTCGTCCACGCATCCCATCGAGTCGTAGTACGCGATGCAGTGCGACCTGCCCCGCCCCACACCAGGAGCAACAGCGGCAGCAGCAGCAGCAACAGCACGACTTTCAATATTAGCCGTTAGCCGCGCACATTACAGACACACGCAAAGACACAAGTGCACGCACCACCGGCAGCAACAGCAGCAGCAGCAGAAATGGCAGCAGCACACCGTTTCACTTGTAAACGGGCTCAACCAATTTTGTCCTTCTGTCTCTTAGCGGCGGCAACGCGAAGACGGGCATCTCCGCCGAGGAGGAGGAGGAGAAGCGGCGGCAGCAAGACGCAGCCTCAAGAGCCGCGCGCACACTGTCTGCATCCCAGGAGGAGCAGCAGCAGCAGAACGCAAATCCCTCCCAAAAAGAAGAGCGGCCCCCGCGTCAGAGCGCCAGCTGCTGCAGCTGTACCAGCAGCATTCCCAGCAGCACTCGCAGCAGCAGCAGCAACAGCAGCGGCACCAGCAGCAGCCGGGCCACGGCTGCGGCCCGAGCAACAGCAGCAGGAAACCAGTCGCAGTAGGCAGCGAAGGAGGAGGAGAGCGGGTTGTCCCGGTAGCACGCCCGACTGCAGCAGGTAAGTTGAAAGCGATACGCAATACTACGCCGGCCTCACGCAGTGCACGCGCGTATATATGCGCGGGTCTACAAGTATCCGTTCGTCACCGATTTCTCTTATAAGTACCGGAGCCCCTGTTACTCCAAAAGTGATCCATATAAATACGTGTGTGAAGGCGAGCTTGAAGCAGTAGCAGCAGCATCTGCAGCACTTCAACAGGTCCCACGGGATAGTAGCAGGTGCGGACCTGCGGAACAGCAGCAGTCGCTGGGCAGTCTCCGTTCCCTTCCTCGCGAGACCCTGCTGCTGCTGCTGAAGCGGCGGCTGGGTTTTCCTTATCTGTGCGGACTGACGCGTGCTTCTCTGCTGCTGTTCGCAGCGCAGACTCAGCAGAAGCAGAGGCAGCAGCAGTGACAGCAGCAGGCCCCCAGCCCCGCCGACAACGCCGCTTCCTGACCGCGGAGGCGCAGCAGCAGCGACAGCAACAGCAGCACCAGCCACCAGAGCAATTAACAGCAGCACAGAAGCAATGCAGAAGCAAACGCAGCACACGCACTGCTGCTGAAGCAGCAACAGCAGCACCAGCCACCAGAACAAAGGCTGCACCAGCACAGCAGCAACGCGAAAGGAGGCGCAGCACACGCACTGCAGCAGCAGCAGCAAGAGCAGGAACGGCGCGTGTGCCTGTGCGTACCTCAAGTCTACGCATCCCAGCGCCCAGTGGCCTTCAGCCAGCACGTGCAGCGGCAGCAGCAACAGATCCTTCGCAAAGATATCGGTGCGGTCGCGCAGAGTCCATCGCTGCAGCAGCAGCAGCAGCGCAGTCGTTGCAGCAGCATCACAGCAGCAGATGGGAAGCTACTACGCTTCTCACATCTGTGGCAGCAGCCAGAGAGACGTGTACGAGGGGGGGGAGACCTTTGACGCGACTCAGCAGAAGCAGCAGCACCGGCGCCCGCAGCCGCAGCAGAAGTTTCAACAGCCCACCAGCAGCACCCGGAGCAGCGGCAGAAGCATCAGCAGCAGAAGTTTGATCAGCACCCAGAGCAGCGGCAACGCCCGGAGCAGCGGCAACACCCGGAGCAGCAGCACACCCACAAGCAACAGAAGTTTTAAGGGCAGCCGGAGCAGCAGCACAAGCACCAGCAGCAGACGCTTCAACAGTAGTGCAGCAGCAACGAAAGTCTCTTCACTCCCCGCAGTCACAGCAGCAGCATCACATCGCTGCAGCAGGACGCAGCCGCTACCATCACACCCGAAGGGCAAGTAAACGATCAAGCGGCAGCAGCTGCAAGGTCCTGATAGCGGCGGCAGCAGGAATCTCAAGAGTAGCAGCGGGAACCTGGATAGCAGCAGCGGGAACCGTGGTCGCGCGTATGTGTATTGCATGGACACATATGCGGCCCCATGGCCGCGTCGACGTGTACCTGTACATATCAACAACGACGCATGTAGAACTCCTCGCTTGTATACATGTGTAGACTTTTTTCTTGGCTCGTGAGGTCGTCTACGCCAAGCAGCCCGAACGCGCTTACCTGAACTCCTCTGTAGCCTTTGCTGCAGAGAGAAACGTAGAAGTGGGAGGGTAGAAATTTGCAGCGCGGCGGGGTCGTCGCACTGGCAGCAGTAGCAGCAGCAGAAGCCGCAGTGACGCTGCAGCAGCGCAAGAAGCAGAGCAGCAGGAAGTGCCTTGGCTGTGACAGTGGCAGCAGCAGCAGACGCAACAGCAGCAACAGGGCCGCACACGCACCGCTAAGGAACAGCAGCAGCAGCCCCCCGCCCACCACCAAAAGTGTCGCGCGCAGCGGACAAGCGCAAAACGGCAGCAGCTGAACGCCGCAGCAGCAGCAGCCGCCTCCTCATGCACAGCAATAGCAGCAGCAGCAGTCTGCGCATGCGCGGTCGACGCGTGGTAGCACCAAGGACTCTCTCCTCAGACAGGAAAACAGGCAGCGTGATAGGGAGAGACATCACTCGCATGCGGCTGGCTGCCGCGCCAGCAGCGGCAGCAGCACTACACACACAGCAGTAGCGGCAGCCTCACGCCCACCAGAAGACGCAGCAGCAGGAACAGCACACGCAGCAGCAGCAGCAACAGTGCATGCAGAAGCAGCAGCAAACGCAGCAGTGGCAGCAGCAGCAGCTGAGGGACACCTGCCTTCCTCGTCAACGACGCAGCACACAGTTCTTCGCGCAGAAGCAAACCACGTGTGAAGATTCTCAGACGTCAGGCAGTGCGCGACGGAAAAGAATAGCCTCAGATCCCTACTGTGTTCCTCTCGTTTTATTCAACAGAGGCGCCCGGGGCACGTTCAGTAGCAGTGGGGTGTAAGTACACCGCAGAGTGGACGCACACAAATGCCTATACAGTGAAAAAGAGACATCGACAGCGTCTCTGTCGCAGGTGCACGAGACTGCAGTGTTCTCTCAGCGAAGCATTTCCCACGTGAACGCGATCTCGGCGCGCTGCTGGTCGCGCTGCTGCTGTCGCTGCAATGCCGCTGCTGCTGCCAAGCGGGGTACTTTATACCGCTACGAGGCTGCTACCTGTAAAGCTGCTGCTGCGCGTGAGGTGCTACGACTGCTGCTGCTACCTCTTCTTCTTTGCCGTTGCTGCTGCCTCGGTGGCGGGACTGGAGGGTCTTACGGCTGAGAAGCGAGCGGAGCGGAACCGCAAGGGTACGGGCCTGCGGCGCTGCTGCTGCTGCAACTCCTCGCTGCTGCACTAGCAGAAACAGCAGCAGTTGCTAGCAGGCGGTCGCTGCGCTCCTGCAGCAGCACCATGAACGTGTTGATAACCTCATCGTCCAGCAGCCCTCCCGGCAGCAGCCCCGCCAAGCTCTTGCTGCAGCGCCAGTACCGTCACCCCACCCCACAAACCCAAGAGAAAAGTAGATTTCCATGCAGCAGCAGCAGCAGGAGGCATGGCAACGACAGCAGAGATAGCAGCACCAGCAGTGGCAGTGCGACAACAGCTACTGCCGTGCAGCAGTAGCAGCACGCCTACCAGCAGCAGCAGCAGCAGTGACACAGCAGAAGTAGCAGCAGCAGCAGGCGTAGCAGCACCAGCGCGAGAAGTGCGGTAGTGTGAGGCCGCGCCGCAGCCGTACCAGCAGCAGGTGCTGCGATACGGCCTCGCACCGTCTCTCACGGCGACCCTCTGCTGCTGCTGCTGCAGTCGACCGTTTCCACAACCGACGCAGTCTGGCCCACACGCCACTCTTGCAATATCTACATATACATATATACTTGCGTTAGTATACGCATACATTTATATATGCACGTCTTTTCCCTCTCTCTTTCTTCGTTTCTCTGTATGTATATATATATATATATACATATGTATGCGTGAATACATGCATGCACATACACAAATGCGTGTGTATATGTATATGCATGCCTTTCCCTTCTTTCTTTCTCTCTCTGTTTCTCTCTCTCTTTTTGCATCCCCACCGACAGGTATACGTATACGTCAGCAACACGGAAGCAGAGCAGAATGATAAAGAAGCCAGGCAGTCGGCGTGTTGTTCGTGCGTTCTAGAAGCAGCAAGATACTGGAGCAGGGGTGAAGTCTCCTCCTGCTGCCGTTGTGTTGCTGCTCTTTAATGCTGTACTTGCTGCTCTCGCCGTTGCTGCTGCTGTCGCTGCTCTCGCTGTCGCTGCCGCTGCTGTTGCTGCTGCTGCTGTTGCTGCTGCTGCTGTTGCTGCTGTTGCTGCTGCTGCTGTTGCTGCTGCTGCTGTTGCTGCTGTTGTTGTTGCTGCTGTTGTTGCTGTTGCTGCTGTTGTTGCTGTTGCTGCTGTCGCTGTCGCTGTTGCTCCTGTTGCTGCTGTCACTGGCGCTGTTGCTGGTACTCTTCTTGCTGCTGCTACTGCAACTGTTACGGATGTTGCTGTTGCTGTTGCTGCGACTGCTAGGGGTGTTGCTGTTATAGCTGTTGCAAATTCTGTTGTTGTTCTTGCTGCTGCTGGTGGTGCTGTTGCTACTCCCGCTGAGACTCTGCGGCCTCCCCTGCTCGTAGTCTATTTGTGGCCCTTGCTGCTGGTCCTGCTGCGACAAGCCCGCTGCTTCTCCTGCTCTCCTCGTCACCGTAACACTGCTGTCGCAGCTGCTGGCATAGCTGCTGCTGCTCCTGCTGGCATTGCTGCTGCTGGTCCTGCTGGCATTGCTAGTACTGCAGCAAGGAGAAATACAAGCAGAGTCTTACACCGTGAGGGGAATTCCGCGACGCCGCAGGACGACGTCGTCGTGCGGGAGGCTCGTCACGCGACGCACCACCTCCCGCTCCTCTGCAAAGCAGCACCAGCAGCACCAGCAGCACACAGCAACAGCAGGAGTCACCAGCCACAGCCGCAGCCCGTAGCAACGGCAGCAGTCAACAGCAACAGCAGCAAAGAGCAACAGCAGCAGCAGCAGAGAGCAACAGCAGCGGCAGCGAAAAGCCAACAGCAGCACCAGCAGCAGCAGACAGCAACAGTAGCAATCAACAGCCGCAGCAGCAGCCAGCAGCAACGGCAGCAGTCAACAGCAGCAGCAGCCAAGAGCAGCAGCAGCAGCCCACAGCAGCGGCCCACAGCAGCAGCAGCAGATTTCCACAGCAGCGGCGTAACAACGCGGAGTGTTGCGCGCAGCACATCAGTCGCAGCACCACCTGAGTGGCGCTGCGGCAGCTGCTGGACAGCAGCAGCTGGGAATGCGAACCAACGGCAGCAGCAGCGAGGCGCCGGTAACAACTCACGAAATCGTAGCTTCGCAGCAGCTTAGCAGCAGTGTCGCATGAAAGATACGGTCGCAGCCGCAGCAAACAGGCGCCAGTAGAACATCAGCGGCTGCAGCAAATGCTCGGCAAAACAGCACCAGCAGCTAAGTCAACAGCAGCAGTTTAGCAGACAGCAGCAGCTCCTGACTGGCATCCACCGCAGCAGGGGAGTACCGGCGGGGCCGTCGCAGCAGCAGCAGCAGCGTGAGAGGCGTGCAGCAGCAGCACTGGCAGCAGAATCGCTACGTATCTGAGGCGCGCGCAAGGCAGCAGTAAATGAGGACGAGGAGGTGGAGCAACGCCCCGCCAGTCCCTGTCTCCTGATGGCAACAGCAGCAGGACAGCAGCAACTAGAAGCAGCCGTACAGCATCAGCTCGCAGCTTCAGTGCAACAGGTGGACTGCAGCAGCAGCTGCAGTAGATCTGCCGACCTGTTGGAGCAGCGGCCCAGCAGCAGCAGCAGCGGCCTCGCAGCAGCAGCACATCAGTGCGAGTCCCAGTACGACAGCAGCGGCAGCAGGAGCGGCGGAACCGTGGGCTCGAGCAGCAGAAGCAGCCGAACCGCGGTCCACCAGCAGCAGCGCAGACTACCGGGCAGCAGGAAAAGACTGACAGCAGCTGCACCTGCTGCTGCTGCAGCTGCACAACAGCGGAGCCCCACGCGAGGGCCGCAGGGGCACGCGGCGCTTCGCTTCGCAGGAGAAGCAGCAACAGAGCACTGGACCGGCAGCAGCAGCAGCAGCAACTACGCGCGAGAGCAGCAGCAGGAGCACCAGAAGCAAGCTGGTGGTGTGGGCAACAACGCGTACATATACTGAGGAGCAGCTGACGCAGCAGCACCAGCAGCAGTCGCAGAAGCAGCAAAAACGTCCTACGGAGAAGCAGCGCAGCGTCGACAGCAGGGAAACAGCAGCACCCCACACAGCAACACTGCACTGCGCCGCAGCACCCCCTCGCTGCACGCCTCGCCGTTGCTGTCTCAACAGGACCCTTTCGCACTCGCATGGCCCCCGCTGCACTTGTATCCATGTATACACATAAATATATCTATCTACCTATATATGGGTGTATACACATACAACCATATATGTTGGTGAACAGAGGGACACACACTTACACGCATGTGTCTGCTTCTCAACCTTTATATATATATATATACACACATATATATATACGTATATATGAGAGAGATATACAGAGAGAGCTCGATAAACAGCTGTCTGTCACTGTTGTTCTCTCTGTCATTCTCTCTACATATACGTGAATAGAGGTACACACGCATATACGCAGGTCGCTGCCTCTTTTAACATATATACATATATAGGGAGAGGGGCGACCACGTCCACGACCATATGTATATGAATATATGCGAACCACTGTATACAAAAGAATATGTATGCCTGTGCTGGTCTCCGTCTATACACATATGTGTATATATGTGTATGTATATATAGGTATAGATATATATACCTGGAGTAACGTTCCAGGATCTGGGTGGGGCAGCAGCACCCGCAGCACGAGTCGCCACTCTGTGGCAATGCGAGCAGAACGCTCTTCGCGCTGCGAGGGGGCCGCGGGGAAGCTGCTGCGGCTCCCTGGAGGCGCTGCTGCTGGTGCTGCACTGCTGCTTCGCCTCAGCAGCAGGCGCTGCTGCTTGCCCTGTTGCCGCTTCTTCTCCTTCTTCTCCTTTTGCGGCGCCTTGAAGCTTCCCACTTTCCTGCTGCAGCTGCTGTCTCACCAGCAGCTCCCCTCCGCTTGCGGTTGCTTTCAGTCTTCCTCGGTCATCCCTGGCAACGTGAAGGCTTCCTTCACCTGCCGTCTTCCCTCCCTTTTCCTCCTCCTGCTCCTGCACCGTCTTCCGCTCCAGCTGCTGCTGCTGCTCCGGCTGCCGCTGCTGGTGCTGCTTCGCCTGCTGCTGGTGCTGCTCCGACTGCTGCTGATGCTGTTCCGGCTGCTGCTGCTGCTGCACCGCCTCCTTCTCCTCGTTGCCGCTGCGAAAGCGCTTTCCCGGTCTTTCGTCAAGAACGAACTGCATGGTCGTTTTGGCCGTTCTTCTGTCTTGCTGCTGCAGCGGTGTCCCCTCCGCTTCTCGCTCGTCCTTCTTCATCTGCGGCGGTTTCTTTTCTATGTCCCTCTTCTCGCACTCTTCCTCCGCTGCTGCTGCTGTCGTTCGCTGTAGCTGCTGCTGCTGTTTCTGCTCGTGCTGCTGCAGCACGTGCGCCTCTGCGGCGCCGCCCGCTGCAGCGTAAGCTTCGCCGTGTGTCCGCGCTGCTGTCGCGTCCGCAGCAGCAGCAGCACTAGCAGCAAAAGGACGAGGTGCAGCCCCACCAGCAACGGCGGGCGCCGCAGGGCATTGCGCTGCTGCCTCAGCAGCTCTTGCAGCAGCGAGGCGTGCCTCTGCTGCAGCAGCAACAGCAGCACGACGCTCTTCTAGTGTTGTTGCAGCACGTGCGGCAGCAGCTGGTGCAGCAGACTCACTTCTTCCTTGTAGCGGCGCCCCTCCGCCTGAGAACTTATTGCTGCCGCTGCTGCTGCTACTTTCCGCTGCCGACCATCCCCCTCCGCCTCCCCGTCGTCGCGCGTCTCCTCGAGGCGCAGCAAAGATGTCTTGCTGCTCTTCTTCTTCTTCCGCGCAGCTTGCCGACAGCACCTTCTCAGCTTCCTCTTCCTTTTCTTCTTCTTCTTGTACTTCGACGGCGTCTCTCTCCGCCGCTGGTGCTGCATGCTGCGCTGCTGCTTCCGCAGCACCGCCCTCTTCCGGCGCTGCTCCCCCTGCAGCGCTCTCTCTTCCTGCGTCACCTGCATCTGCTGTCGCTCTTCCTGCTGCTGCAGCAGCGGCCCCTCCGTTATTTGCCGCTGCGCCTGGTTCAGCTTCACTTCTGCTGTCTTCTAGAATCACCTCCTCCGTCCACCGCGCGACTTCTGCTGCTGCGGGGCTCCTGCTCCTGCACCAGTCACATGCTTGGTCTTGTTCCTCTGCAGCGTCCTTCTCTTCCTCTTCTCTGCCGACTTCGTTGTTGCTGTCTTCCTCCTCCACTGCTGCTGCCGCTGAGACGCGAGCATCCGCGACAGCTGCTGCTCTTCCTGTTGCTGCCGTCGTCGCTACCGCGCCCCTCCGAGACTCGGGACTTGCTGCTGCCTTCGTTGCTGCTCGTGCTGCTGCGTGGCCACTGCCTCCTGCCGCTGCTGCTTCATCTCGTCCGCCCCCGCCACCACCACCACCTGCAGCACACCAACATCCACCTCGACCTTCTGCAGCTGCTCTTGCCGCTACCTCTGCCTCTGCTCTTCTTGCTGCTGCCTCTGCCTCTGCTGTCCTTGCTGCTGCCTCCGCCTCTGCTGCGCTTGCTGCTGCCTCTTCGTCCGCTGTTCTTGCTGCTGCTTCTGCCCCTGCTGCTTCTGTCGCTGCCTCTCCCCCTGCTGCAAGACGCGCTGCTGCTCCTGCTCCAACGCTTCCAGGTGCCTTCCTTCCTGCTGCTGCTGCAGCTCCGGCAGCGCCCTCTCGCCTTGCTGTCGCTGCTTCGTCGGTCCCTCGCCGTGCTGCTGCTCCACCGCCGTCCTTCGCAGCAGCTGCCATTGTGCTTCCCTTTGCTGCTGCTGCAGTTGGTTCTACAGCTGCCGCTTGCTTCAACCCGGGGAAGCACCCCACAGCTGCTGCCGTCTCTCTCTCTGCTACTGCTGTTGAAACCGCTGCTGGTGCAACTGTCTGTGACGCTCTTGGTGGCGCATCTGCTTCCTTCGCTGTGGCTGCCGCTGCACCTGCCTTTGCTGCTGCTGCCGCTACAACTGCCTTTGCTGCTCTTGCTGCATCTGTCTCTGCTGCTGCTGTCGTCGGCGTAACTCGTTCTACGTCCCTTGCAGCGTGTCGACCTGGTGGCGCCTCTCGGTGGCGTCTTGCCTCGTCTCGCGGTTGCCTTGTGCAGTTGCTTTGACTCTCATCTGCTGCCCCAGCATTTCCCCGTCTCTCCATCCACCCCACTGCTGCTGTTTTGATTCCACGCTCCTGTTGCTGTCTCGTCTCCACCTCCTCATGCACGGACCGCAGACCCATGCATTGCTGCTGCTGCTGCTCCCGCGCACCCTGCAGCTGCTGTTCCTCTAGTTGCTGTCGCTGCTGTTCCTGCCAACTCTGCTGCTCTCCTTCCACTCCGTCGCCTGCAAGTTGCTGTCGCCGCTGCCGCTCTTCTTGCTGCTGACCCTGTTGCTGCAGTTGCTGATGCTGTTGCTGATGCTGTTGCTGCTGCTGCTGTTGTTGCTGCTGCTGTTGCTGTTGCTGCTGCTGTTGCTGCTGCCTTTCTTGCACTAGGCGCCAGTACTGTTGACTGTGGAAAAGCAAGCGACTTGTGCGCGCATCGGCATGTGCGGAGAACGGCTCGTGTGGCACTTGCAGCTGCACGGCAGGTGCGCCTCGAACCTCAGCAGCAGGTGAACCAGCCGCAGGCGCAGCAGGTGAAGCAGCAGCAACTGCAGACGCCGCAGCAGCAGCAGCAGACGCCACTGCACCAGCAACGGCAGCTGACAGCGAAGCGGCCGCGGCTGGGGCCTCGCGAGGAAGCAGCGTAGACGCGCCGTCTCGCTCTCCCCCTCCTTCTTTTCTGCCGGCAGCAAGTAAGGTGGGGGTGGCACGAGTGGCGGGAGACGAGACGGCAGCAAAGGCAGAGACATTACCATCCTTCGCATGTCCTGCTCTCACGACGGGCCCTGGCTGCTGCTGCGACTGCCGAATAGGAGCAAGAGGAGGAGGAGACGGCCCGCAAGAGTCTGCCTGTTGCAACTCACTCGGCAGCAGCAGCGAGAGCGGCGGGTGGGACTCGTACTCCTGCTGCTGCTGCTCCTCCTGCTTCTCCTTCGCGGACGCTTTCTGCTGCCCCTGGTGTTGCTGCTGCTGGTGTAGCAGTGCCTGCTGCTCCTCTCGCTGCTGTTGCTGCTCAGACTGCAACCCGGGCAGTAGAGGCCCCCGGCGCTCCTCGCTCCTTCTTGCCCTGCTGACTACCTCCTGCACAACACCACGCTGCGATGCTGCTCCCTTCCCCCCTGCTGCAGCACCTCCCTCCTCCCCTGCTGCAGCACCTCCTTCCTTCCTTGCTGCAGCAGCTGTCTCCTCAGGTGCTGCGGCTGCTGCAGCTCGCGCCGCCGCTGCGCCTTGCGCAGCAGTCGGCTGCGAGCCAGCCGCGCCTTCTGCTGCTGCTATGTCTCCTCTGGCTGCTGAGGCGCCTGTGTCCCGTGCTGCTGTCGCTGCTGCTCCTCGACCTCCCGCACGAGCCGCTTCGATATCCACTGCTGCTGCCGACGGTGCTGCTCTCCCTGCTCCCACCGGCGCAACCGCAGCTGCTGCTGCTGGTGCCGCTTTCTCTGCTCCTGCAGCTGCTGCACCTCCTCGCCGAGTCGCTGCTGCTTGGCAATCTCTTGGTTTTACTGCAGCGTCGCCTGCTGCTGCTGCTGCTCCTGCAGCCCGCCGCGCTTCCGTCCGTACTGGTGCTGCTCCACCTCCCCTGGACGCTGCTGCTGTCGCTTCGTGGACTGCCGTTCCTGCGTTCCCGCTTGCTGCTGGGTGCTGCTCTGTTGCTGCTTCTTCCTGCCTCGTTGCCCCTCGTTGTCTTGTTGCTGCTCCCGCAGCTCGTGCCGCTGCTGCTGCTGCTAGCTGCGATCCTGCTGTCTGTCTTGCCATGGCTGCTTCCCTTGCTGCTGCCGCTTCCGCTTCTGCTGCTGCTTCCTCTTCCCTCGCTGCTGGTTCTCTTGCTGTTGCCGCTGCTGCTTCTGCTGGTGCTTCTTCCTCCTTGTGTGCTGCTTCGTTTGCTGCTGCTGCTGCCACGCGCGGCGGTGGTGCAGCAGGAAAGTCGTCGTCGCTGAGCGGCTGCTGCCTCCTCCTCCACTCGAAAAATGTCTGCCGCAGCAAACTCCCCGCTGCTGCCGCCGTCGCCGCTGCGTCCCTACAAAGCCCCACAACACTACTGCCAGCAGCTATACTGCTCCACCCAGCAGCAACAGACTTGCTGCTACAACTACTTGCAGCTGCATTCCCCTTCCCAGCAGCTGCAGCGGCTTTTATACTACTACTACTACTACTTCTACTACTACTACTACTACTGCTACGTGTATCAGCAGCAGGAGCGTCCATACTGCCAACAGGAGCAGCAGTAGAAGGACGAGCCGCAGCAGCGGCAAAACTACTGCGCCTAGCAGCGGAGCTCTTATTAGCAGTAGCAGAAGAATGTACCGCAGCAGCAACAGAAGTCCTGCTCGTGGCAGTGCTGCTCCTACTCCTATCAGCAGCAGCAGGACCCCTACTACTACTACTGCTACTAGTACCAGCAGAAGCAGGAGCAGCGCTCCTTCTGCTGTCAGCAGCAGCAGCAGCACTCTTGAAGCAGGCACGGGGAGATTCGTCATACATTCTCACAGCAGAACGCCCGGTCCCTTCACAGCCGGCAGGGGCCGCCGCTGGCTCTCTCACTGCTATTGCTACTGCTGCGGCCGCTCCTCTTCGCCTCGGCGTTGCTGCTGCTTGTCCTGCTGCTGCTGCTGCACCGCCGTCTTCTTCGGGTGATGGTAGTGCTGCTGCTGCTGCTGGGAGCCTCGCCGTTGTTGCAGCACTTGCTGCAGGCGTGCCGGCTGCCGCGGCTCCTTCTCCTGCGGCTGCTGCTGTCCACAAGAAGTCTGCTGCGCCTGCTACAGCAGGATTCTGCGTCCGACTCTCTTGTGGCGCCGCTGGGCTCGTGCCTTGATCGCTTGCTGCCACATTCCTCTGCTGCTGCTGCTCCTGCTGCTGTCCCTCATGCTGCTGCGACTCCGCCACTTTTTCCTCTGCTGGTGCAGCCGTCCTTCGCTCCACACCCCGCTGCTGCTGCTGCAGCCCAGCACGCGGTCTTGACGCAACGCTGCTGCTGCTGCTTTCTGCTGCTGCCGCTGCATTTGTCGCCAAAGTCCGCGCTTCACTGGCTGCCTCACCTGTCGCTGCGTTCACCTCTCTCCTATCAACGCCGAACAGCCGTAGTTGCTGCTGTTGTCCTTCATGCTGCTGCTCCTCTGCTTGCGCCTGCTGCTGCTCTGCTTGCGTCTGCTGCTGCTCTGCTTGCACCTGCTGCTGCTCTGCTTGCACCTGCTGCTGCTCTGCTTGCACCTGCTGCTGCTCTGCTTGCACCTGCTGCTGCTCTGCTTGCACCTGCTGCTGCTCTGCTTGC
>KL647299.1:2623712-2720250 GCA_000727475.1 Sarcocystis neurona | reverse complement strand
ACCTGCTGCTGCTCTGCTTCCGTCTGCTGCTGTTGTTCCTGCTTCTGCTCCTCATATTCTCCCCGCCGTTCCTGTTGCTGCAGCCCGTGGTTATGCTGCTGATGCTGCTGTTGATGCCACCGCTGCTGGAGCCGGCGCTGCTGCTGTTTCTGTGGGTCGGGTGGCCCCTGTCGCTGCTGCTGCGCATTCAAGGATCTTCGTGGCTGCTCCTCCGGTCCCTGTTGCTGCACCTTCCTCTCCTGCTGCTGCTGTAATCGACGAAAAACGGGACGGGGCAGCCTCGAGAGACGCTCCGACCGCTGCTGCTGCTGTCCTTGCGGCTGGTGTTGCTGCCATTGTGGCAGCAGTGACCCACACCCTCTGCTGCTGCTGCCTCCTCCCCCGTCCTCTACTCTTAGCTGCGCGGCAGCAGCCGCATTACTGACATGCCGTTGCAGTACCGCAGCTGCCTCACCCGCAGCTGCCGCTTCCCCTGCACCACCACCTGCTGCCGCTGCTGCTGCTGGCGTTTCGAAGTCTTTCGCAGAGAAAGTCGCATCTGCTGCTGCTGCAGCATCGCCACTTGCTGCTGCTGCGTCGGCACTTGCTGTTGCTGCGTCGGCACTTGCTGCTGCTGCGTCGGCACTTGCTGCTGCTGCATCGGCACTTGCTGCTGCAGCATCGCCACTTGCTGCTGCTGCGTCGACACTTGCTGCTGCTGCGTCGGCACTTGACGCTGCTACTCCGGCACTTGTTGCTGCTGCTGCCACATCAGTGCCCGCTGCGGCGCGCATGGCCCGTTGTTCTGCTGCCGCTGCTGCATCCCGTGTCTGTGCTGCTGCTGTTGCTGTTGTCTCACTACTCTGCTGCTGCAGCACGCCACCTGCGGCAGCAGCTGCTGTTGTCACGTGAGGACTTGGGGAAAGTGCTGCAGCCGGTTGCAGCAGAAGGACGGGGTAGCGTCCCTCTGCCGCTGTTGCTGGCGGTGCGGCACTGCTTGAACCTACTGCAGGCGTTTGCAGCAGCCCCAGCGCGTCGGCTTCTGCTGCTGTTGCCCCTGCTGCTGGTGGAGGACGAGCGACGCTGTCTCCCGGTGGACGGCCGCGTTCTGCTGCTGCTGTCGCTGACACTGTTGGATCAGCAGGCGCTGCTACACCTGCTGCTGCTCCTGCCTCTGCTCGAGGAGGAAACGGCTGAGCAGTGGCTGCTGCCGCGGGGTGGCTCATGCCTCGTGGAACTGCTGCTGCGCTAGTAGCTGCTCCCATGCTGCTGGTCTGACGCGCAACAGAAATGGCTTCTTCTTCGTCTGCGCCCACCCGATTCGTTGCTGCAGCAGATTTTACACCAAGCGGCACTGCTGCTGCTGCTCCTCTCATCCCTCCCGCTGCCTCTCTTCCTGCTGACGCTGATGTTGCTGCTGCTTCTTCTTCCGCGTCTGCCGCTCCTCCTTCTGCTGTTGCTGCTGCATCAGCTGTTGCTGTTGCTCTTTCTCCTCTTCCCTGCAGCTCTGCAGCCGCAGCCGCTGGCGAGACGACAACGCTGTCTTCTTCCATGCTCGCTGCTGCTCCGGCCCAAGTCTGAGCATCCTCGTCTTCCTCAACTGCTGCTGCTGCTGTGGATGCTTCCTCTTCTGTGCTGCTGCTAGCCCTGCTGTCGCCGCCCAGCACAGGCTCCTGTGCTGCTCCAGCTGCTGCTGTTGCTGCTCCTCCTGCTGCTTCTTCCTCTTCTCCGCCGCCACACCTGCTGCTGCGCAGCACCAGAGACTCGCGCTCCAGCAGTGCTGCTGCTGTGGCTGCTTCTCCTGCTGGCCAACCGGCTGCCGCTACGAGTGCTGCTGCTGCTGCATCTGCACGCGTCGCTTCTCCGTCCTCCGCAGCGGCGCTGTATGTTGTTTCTGCTGCTGCGCGGTGCGAGAGGTCGTCGGCTGCTGCTGCACCTGCTGCAATAAACGGGCTTCCGGCTGCAGTCGCTGCTGCAGTCAGAGGGCTGTCTCCTGCTGTCGACGACCGCGGGCTGAGACTTCCTGCCGCCGTAGTTGAGCCGGTAGACGGACTGCTCGTCCCTGTAGCAGCAGCAGCAGTACTCCTTGCAGGATCCGCGGCTCCTCCCACGACAAGTGCGCCGCTGCGACCACCACCTTCTTCGTCGTCTTCAATTCCTTCGTCTTCTTCACTTTCTTCTTCCTCTGGCGGGGGGGACACGAGGCCGGCTGCAGTTGCTGCAGCTCCCAGGGCCTCTCGTGCGACGACGGCTGCGAGGAGCGCGGCGTCTCTTGCAGCTGCTGCGGTCGACCGCGCAGGACTTTGGGCAGCAGCTGCTGCTGCCGCGGACGCGTCGTCTGCTGCAGCTGTTGCTGCAGCCGAAGCGCGTCTCGCTGCTGCTGCTGCGTCTGCTGCCCGGGGCAGCGCGGACTCTTCCGCTGCCTCTGCTGCCATCGCCGCAATCCTAGCTGCTGTTGCTGCTGCAACGGCTGCGCTCTGTGCCGCCGCTGCTTCTGGAGCGCTGCCGTAGTCGCACGCGCCCCAGTCCGCCAGCCCCACACCTCCCCACTGCCTTTCTTCTGCTGCTGTCTCTTCCCACCCGCCACCACTTCCCTGCTGCCGTTCATCTTCCGCTCCTGCTGCTTCTTCTCTCTGCTGCTGCTGTCGCTGCTGCTCGCGCTGCAGCGCCCGCCGCCGCTGCTCTCGTTGCATGCGGCGTCGGCGTCTGCGCGCCCGCCTCTGCTGCTGTTGCTGCTGCGAAGCCGCCTCTCCTAGAACAGGCAGCAGCCGCTCCTCCTCTTCCTCCTGCTGCAGCAGCAGAAGCCTCCCAGAGCCTTCCTCCACCACCCCTTGCTGCCTCCTGCCTTCCCCTGCTGTTGCTGCTCGCTGCCCACCGCCTCCTGCTGCTGCTGGTCGTGCTGCCGCTTCTGTCACTTGAGGAAGAACTCCCCACTGCTGCTGCAAAGCTGCTCCTCCTCCGAGTGAACGAAACGCTGCTGGTCTTGTGGCATCCTCTCCTCCACCTCCCGCTCGTCTGCCTGCTGCTGCTGCTTCTGCTTCTCCGGTTCCCTCTCTTCCTCTTCGGCCCTCTTCTTCACGCCTTCTTGCTGCCGACGGCAGCAAGGCTGAAGCTGCTAGAGCTGCGTAGTTCGGCGAGATTGCAGCAGCTGGTGCTCCCCGTCTCGTCCAACGTCCGGTTTCTCCTCCACTTGACGATGCTGCCCCCGTCAAGAAGGCCGTCGCTTCTTCTCCTTCTTTTGCAGCTCCCACCTCTGCCTCTGGCCCTGTGGCTGCTGCTGGCCGCGCTGCTGCATTCCCACGCGCCCTTTCACTTCTACCTTCCTCTTCTTCTTCTTCTTCACAGAAATCTCCACTCGCCGACGCAGTGCTGCTTTTGGAAGCAGCAGAGTCCCGGGACCGCGGCCGCCGTATGAGTCGTCCTTCGTGCAGCTGCTGCATTATCCGCAGCAGCCCGCTGCGTTCGTCTTCTTCTTCCTCTTCTTCGTTATGGCGGCGGTCGACCGGCGGGCTGCTGCTGGCCTCGTCTCGCTGGGAGTTCCTGCCGTAGAGGCGTTCAACACTGCTGCTGAGGCAGGTGCTGCTGTCTCGGCGAGCGCTGCGGTTCAAAGAAGCTGCAGGAAGCAGCAGATTTGTACGGGGCGAAGCGGAATCCCAGAGAAGGACAGCGGCTACTTCCTCCTCGCCAAGCAGCTGCCCTAGACGGCCTTCCCCTGCGGCTGCTGATACCCTGGCAGCGTCACCTGCAGCTGCTGCTACTTCTTCGGCGGCCACGGCTCCTGCTGTTGCTGTTGCTGGGTCCCCGGCTGCTCCTCCTGCTTCTCGGTCGTCCGTTGCTACTGCTTCGTCGCTTGCTGCTGTTTCTGCTGCTGCTGCTGCTTCGCCGACAACAGGGGCCTGCCTGTGCTGCTGCTGCGGTCGTTGCCGCTGGAGTGGCAGCAGCCACACGCTGTCATGCTGCTCCTCCTGTCGTCGCAACGGCTGCTGCTGCTCTGCTCCTCCCACCACGTGCTGTTGCAGCGGGTGCCAAGCATCTTGCTGCTGCGCTTCTGCAGCAGCAGCTGGCGCCGGGGGACGGGGAAGGGACAGCGGAAAGGCATGCTGGCGCCGCTCTAGGGAAGAGTCTCCACTGCTGTTCTCAATGCTGCCGCTGCTGCTGCTGTCTCGGCTACCGTTGCTGTCTCTGCTGTTGCTGCGGCTTCCCGGGCTGCTGTACGCAGCCGGCGACACCAACAGAGCTGCACGCGGTGGGAAAACAGTCGCCAACGCCGCCGTGCTTCTGTTCTCCGGCGCAATTTTTTCCTCCCCTTCTGCTGCTGCAGCAGCTTCTTCGGGCGCTGCTTCCCCACGTGGACAAAACGCTGCTGCTGTTGCATCCTCTGCTGCTGTTGGTGCTCCCCCATGCAGCGGCGCGACTCCGCTGCGTAAGTTTGCTGCTGCTGCTGCTGCTGAGCTTCCCTCGGTAGCTCCCCTGCCTCCTCCTGCTGCTGCAGGCACTTCAGAAGAAGCAGCAGTAGCTGCGTCTGAGCACGGCTTCTCTGTCGCATGAGCAACAGCAGTAGCAGCAGCAATTGAGCGCAGTTGCTCCTCACGTGTCAACAGAAACTGACGGTGCTGCTCAGTTTCCCAAGCAACGACACGTGCAACAGCAGCAGCGGCTACTGGGTCAGCAGCAGCAGCGGGAGAGCGGCCAGCAGCAGCAGCAGCCACGGGCGGGAGGCAGCAGCAGCAGCGGTCTGGTCAGCAGCAGCAGCAGCCATGGGCGATGCGGCGGCAGCGGCAGCGACATGCTCAGCAGCAGCAGCGACATCGGGGGAGGGGACAGCAGCAGCATCGGCTTCAAGAGAATGCGGATGCAGCTTAGTAGCAGTGGTATCCGCTGCCGTCGCTGCTGCTGCTGCCGTCGCTGCTGCTGCTACAGAGAAAGCAGGAGATGACTCTGCCACTTCTTCCGACCCGCTCTTCGCTCGATTCTCGGTGGGGAGGCGATGACATACGTGCGTCTGTTGCTGCTCTTGCTGCCGCCGCTGAGAGAAACTTTCCTCCTCCTGCTGCTGCTGCACCGTCTGCTCCTGCGCCGCAGCTACAGCAGCAACACCAGGGACACCCACAGCACCACTCGCATGCAGAGCGGCCGCACCGAAGGTAGTATGTTGCGAGTAGTCTTGCAGCACATGCGGACCAGCCCGTTGCTGCTGCTGCTGCGTCGGCTGCCCCGCGTCAGACATGCCCCACATTCGACGCGGAGACACGAGCGCTCCCTCTCCTGCCTGCTGCGGCTGTCTTTGTAGCTCCTCCTGCTGCTGCGCGCCCATCTGGTCTTCCTGTTGCTGCGCCTCTGCCTGCTGCTGCGCCTGCGATTCTGGCTGCAGCAGCAAGAGTGCGACACCCCTTTGTTGCTGCTGCTGCTGCTGTCTCGCGCCCTCCCGCTTCGCTGCTGCTGCTGCTGTTGCTTCCTCAAGCGGCGCGCCCTGTGCTGCACAATCCCCAGGACGCACCTGCTGCTGTTGCTCCCCCTTCTCCTGCAGTCCACCTTCTACTGGACGCTTCGTTACTTCAGCTGCGATCGCTGCTGCTGCAGCACACTCCGCTGCTCGGTCTTCTGCTGTGTACCATCCAGAACCGTCGACGGCGCATCCCCGCGGCAGCTGTTGCGGCTGCCACGCCGCAGCAGAACTTTGCTGATCTGCCGGCCAGTCCCATTGCATTTTTCTTGCGCCTCCTCCTCCCCCACCAGCCGCACATGCTGCTGCTGCTGTTGCTGCTGCCGTTGCTGCTGCTGCTGTTTCTGCTGCCGCTGTTGCTGTTGCTGCCAGAAATGCTGCAGCAGCCGCACCGCCACGCGAGATCGACGGGGTAGTTCTACTGTTTTTGTCGCTGCTGTCCACCGCTGCTGACGTGCTGTTGCTAAGGCTGCTGCTGGGCTCGCTTCCTCTGCTGTTGTTGGGAGACCCGCAGCAGCTGCTTCCGCTGCTGCTGTTGCTGCTGTTCTCCTCTGGGCAGCGGTGTCCTTGCAGCGGCGCGGCGCCTCCTCCTTCCCCAGCGAAAATCAACGGCAACTTCTCCGCTTCAACGTCCGGGCTTCTGAAGTGCAACTGCTGCACTGCAGCCTCCCGCTGTTGCACTGCAGGCTCCTGCTCCCGCTGCAGCGAAGAGAGCAGCAACGCGCCTTCCCAGCAGCGAAGGGAAGGGGGAGCACTCGCCCGCGCAGCAGCACGTCTTCTGGGTCCGGGTCTTTGCAGTGCTGCTGTTTCCGCCTTGGCTCCTGTTTCAGTTGTCGCTGCATCTGCTGCTGCTTTTTCCTCTGCCCCGGGCCCCGCAGCAGCTGCTGCTCCTACGGTGGCACACGCAGCACGACTCGCCGCCGCTGTCGTTGTCCCTGCTGCTTCGTCTGCTCCTATTGCTGCCGCAGCAGGAGCAGCAGCAGAATGGGCTGCCACTCCGTCTTCTGTTGGTGCGAGAAGCGCAGCAGGGCCAACTGCAGCCGCAGCTGCAGCCGTCGCTGCACCAGCAGCGTTGCATCTCCCTGCCGCTGCTTCGCGATTTGCTGCAGTTTCACCTTCCTCCTGCGGGTGCTCACGCTCCTGCAGGGACTCATGTCCAGCAGCAAGCGATTGTTCTTCTTCCTCTTCAAGCAGCGGTAGCCACAGCCGCAGCGGCGGCCGCCCTGTTCCCCTGTCCACCGCTGCTGCTGCTGCCCCTGCTCCGCGTCTTCCTGCTGCTGCTGCATTGCCTGCTGCCTCTCGAGCAGCAGGAACGGCACCCGCGGCGCGACCTCTGCTGTTGCTGGCGTTCTCTTTTTCGTTGAAGCTGTCTGCTCCTGCAGCGCAGGTTTCTCCTGCTGCTTCTGCTCCTGTCGAACTGGCTGCTGCTGCTGCTGCAGCTCCTGCTGTTGCTGCACCTGTTGGCAAGAACGGCGGAGCAGCAGCAGCTGCTGCAGCAGGCCGCAGCTGGGGACTAACTAAGAAGTACGCCGGCAACCCCACCGTCGAATCCGACGCCGTACTCTCTACGTCATCATCTTCGTGTCGTTCCACGTTACACTGCTGCTCTCCTTCTTGTTCTTGCTGCCGTCCTGTCTCCTGCTGCTGCTGTTGTTCCTGCTGGTGTTCTGCTTGCTGCTCGGTCTCTTGCTGCTGCTGTGGCTGCGTTTCTTCTTCTTCTTCCTGCTGCTGCAGCACGACGCGAAGTTGCTGTCCGTGTGGGGTCGGAACGCGTCGCTCTCGCCACTGCTTGAAAAACAGCAGCTGCTGCTGCAGTGTCTCTTGATAATCTTCTTCCTCTTCCTGCTGCTGCGTTGCGTCGACACCAACAAGCGATCGACGGCTGCACCTTCCCGCCTCCCCTTCTCCTCCGTATCTTCCCCCTGCTGCTGCTGCCTGCGCTGCTGCTGCTGCACGCGCCGCTGCTGCTGCTTCTTCTTCTTGCTCCGCCTGCTGCTCCCGCTGCTGCTGCTCCAGCCACGTCAGCACACTCTCTCTCAACTCTCTCACAGCTGCCGCTTTCAACTCTTCTCCAGCTGGCACTGCATCTGGCGCTGCGCTTGGCGCCGTCCCTGCTCTCTCTTCTGTTCCTGATGCTGCAGCCTCACCTGCTGTTGCTGCTGCTGCAATCGCTGCTGCCCCGGTGCCACGGAGACAGCTGCTGCTAGCAAATCCCGACAGCAGCCCACACTCACCCCACACTGCCACTTGACGCTGCAGCTGGAGCAGCTGCTGCCGCCACCAACACGAAGCAGCACGCGTCCTTTCTCTTGCATCCTCTTGCTCCTCTTCTTCTGGTTCTTCCTCTTCCTTCCGCAGCAACGTCTCTGGGCCTGCTGCTACTGCCGCTGTCACTGTTGCTGCTACGGCTGCCGCCGCTGCTTCTCCTCCGCAGGCACACCTTCCCGTTGCAGGAAGAAGTTCGGCAAAACCGTCCTCTCCATTTGCCGCTGCTGCTAGCGGTGTCGTTTCTTCGTCCTTGCTGCTGTTCCGCCGTCTCTGCCATCTCCCGTCTACTGCTGCTGCTGCTGCACGCGCTGCAGCCGCTGCCCCCGCAGCAGCCTCCAACGCAAAGGCAGCAGCCAGAGTCTTTTCTCCCGTTGCTGCTGCCCGAGCAGCTGCATGCGGGGGCTCCGCGTAGGGAAGCGCAGCAGCAGAAATAATGCGAGAAGGAGCCTGTGCGTCCCCGAAGCTGCAGACACCTGGCAGCAGCAGATGTCCTGCAGCAGCCCCAGAGGAGGAACATGAAGCGGGGGTGGACGACGGAGAGAAAGAGAAGGGCGAGACATAGCCGCCTTGCGTCCACGGCAGTTCCTTCGCTTCTGCTGCTGCAACTCTCTCTTCTGCTGCTGGAGCTGTTTCTGCTGCTGCTGCAGCGACTTCGTCGATTCTTCTTCCACCGCACGCGCAGGAGTTCCGCCTGCCGCATGCGCAGCAGCAGTCTGCTGCTTGTACAGGACGCTGCAGATATTCTGCTGCTCTTTCCTTTTCCTCTCGCTCCTGCAGCAGCGCGACCGCCTCACCTGTCTCATGCTTCTGCTGAATCTGCTGCTGCTCAAATCGCTGCAACTGCTGCTGCCGCCGCCGCAAGCAACACTCCTCCTCCTCCTGCTGCTGCTCTTCGCTCTGCTGCTGCTGCTCAATCTGCTGCTCGGCAAAAACTGGCAGCCGCCGTCGCGGGGAAGAAGGAGACCGGGAACGGCAGGATGACGGAGAGTCTCGCGTCTCGCTTGTCAACAACGCGTGCGTTACGGACCCAGGAGACGGCACTCTGCTGCTGCTGTTGCTTCTTTCTTCTTTTGTATAAACTGCGTTCCTGCTGCCTTCTTCCCGGCGGCTGCTGTTACTTCTGCTGCTCTCCTCTGTCCTCCTCTCGCTGCTTCCCGCGTCCTTCCTGCTGCTGCTGGACGTCGCTTCTTCCTCTCCACTGCTCCTGTTGTTGCCCCCCCCCGTGCTGCTGCTGCTGCTCCTCTCCGCACAGAAGAGCGAGGCGTCGCTGCTGCTGCAGCAAAACGAGGCAGCTCGGCGGCGCCTCCAACACGCTGTTGTAGCAGCAGCAGGAGCAGTAGTCGCAGCAGCAACAGCAGGAGCGTCAGAAGTGACTGCAGCACCCGCAGCAACAAAAACAGACGCCCTGTTGCCGTTCCTCAGCTCCTGCTGCTGCAGATCCTCCCGTCGCAGCAACGAGGAAGAAAAAGGATGCCCACCCTCCGTCCCAAGACGCTGTCGCTGTTCCCCTCTGATCCCTGCTGCTGCTGCTGGAGCCGCAGTTTGATCTACTTCTGAGTCACAGCTGCACTGCACCCCAATCGAACGTGATTGCCGAGCAGTGCCGTCTGCAGCAGCAACCACACGCAGCAGCAGCAGAAACCAGATAAAACGCGGCAGCAACAGCAGCAGGATACGCAGCAGTACGAGAATGATAATCAGCAGCAGCGGCAATGTGCGGGCGCGGAAGCGGCAGGCGCAGCAGCAGCAGCACGCAAAAAGCAGGCCTACCACCAGCAGCAGAACGAGGACACAAGGACCAGCAGCAGCAGCAGCACCCCGGGGGAGAAGCTGCCACACGACAGCAGCAGAAACACTTCCCCACGAGCCAGAGTAGCACCAGCAGTAGACAAGAACGTGGGCAGCAGGATCAACACAGTAGCAGCGTCTACGGAGGCGCGAGGTCAACAGCAACAGCCCCAGCAGCAGCAGAAAGAGGAGACCAGGTGCAGCGGCAACTGCCCCCAGCAGCGGTGCTTGCAGCAGCAGCTCCAGCCCCGTCCTCCAGCAGGGCCAGGAAAGCAGAGTACCAGCAGCAGAGTACCAGCAGCAAAACTCCATCAGCAGAACTGCCCGCAGCGCCAGCAGCAGCAGGAGCAACGGCAATATCAGCAGCACCACCAACAGCAGCGGCTACAGAGGAAGTAATTGGCCGGAGAAGGCGGTACCTGTCCGGTCGGAAGACGCGTTCGCATCTGCTGCAGCGCGTGCTGCACCATCCGTGCGCCCCTGCTGCTGAAGCCGCTCCTCCGCTGACGGTGCGGCTCGTCCAGCTCGTGCTGCCGGTGCCCGCGCTGCTGCTGTCCCTTCCATCGCATGCAGCGGCGAGCCCCCCGCGGCGACGCCTTCGGCAGCGGGTGCAACAAGGCACGTGCTGCGGGAGAACGGCCGCGTTATCCCGTCGCTGCTGCTGGTTCGCTTGTGCAGCTTGCTGCTGCCGTCTTCTCCGCTGCTGCTGCTGCCTGCCATCCACCCATCCGGCTGGCTCAGTTCTGCAGTAGCGGCGCGCGTCTCCCCGTCGGCAGGACGGGCATCTCTCGAAGCAGCACGGATACCGGTACAAACGGAGCTGTCGCTGTCTGCCGCTTGTTCTGCTACAGCTGCCCGCTGCTGCGGCGTCCCGCTCTCCTTCCCCTGCTGCTGCCGCTTTTCCCTGGCGTCCGTCTCAACACACTTTTGCGCGTGCATCGCCATCCCCGCAGTTCCTGCTGCTGCTGCTCCTCTTCTGGTGTCCGTCCGGGAGCCGTCTGCGCCTCCTGCTGCTGCTGCTACTTCTTCGATGTTCGTCATACCTGCTACCAGCGCAGCAGCAGCTCCAGGACAGCCTGCAGTAGCAGCGGGAAGGGTCAAAGCAAGAGCAGGAGCAGCAGCACCTCTGGCAGCATCAGCAGCAGCACTGGTGGCAGTGTCGGCATCTCTAATAACAGCAACAGTAGCAGCAGCAGTAGCAGCCCGCAGAGGAGCAGCAGCAGGCATAGCAGCAGGAGCAGCAGGCGTGGAGCGGCCGCGGGGAACTGCGCTGAGCCCGCGACGCAGCAGCAGCTGAATTGTCGTTCTGCGACCCAGTGGTGGTTGCTGCTGTGGGGTTTGCCGCTGTGTCAGAGGTTGCTGCTGCTGCTCCTGGCTTCCCTGCTGCCCTAGCAAAAGTGGCCCCTGCTGCGCCTGCAGCCTGCTGCCGCCTTCGTGTTCCTCTGACAAGAGAGGTGGCAGCGCCTGCAGTGAGCAGCGCCTGCCAGCAGAAGAGGCCTCGCTCGCCTCGCCAGCAGCAGCCTTTTCCTCTGCTGCTGCTGCTGCCAGGGACTGAAGAGGGTCTCGCAGCAGCTGCTGCGCCTCTCTGCTACTCCCGTGTAACTCTGCAGCTGCAACTGCTGTCACTGCGGGAGCCGGATCAACTGTCGCCGTAGCATCTGCTGCCGCAGCACCTGCGGGTGCTGCGGCTCCTGTTGCGGCACCAGAGTCCGCAGGCGCTGCAGCAGCTGCTGTGCCTGCACCACGCTCGCAAGACGGCGGCACGCAGGCAGGCGCCGGTGTTGTTGCTGCTGCTGCAGCACCGCCGAAGAAGAAAGACAGGTCCGGGGAGGCTGCTGCTGTTTCTGCTGCTGGCCCTGTCCCTGCTGCTGCTGCTGCTATCGTACGAGAAACAGCCGGAGAGCACTCAGAGGCCGTTCGAGAGGCCGTCTTTCCTGCTGCTGCTGCCGTCGCTGGCTGTTGCTGCCGCCCCTGCTGCTCCTGCTGCTGCTGCGTGGCACACGGAGGAGGCAAGCGAGCGAGCATCGGAGCAGCACCGGCGGGCCCGCGCCCAGCAGCGCCGGCGGTGGGCAGCAACAGCAGGCCCGGAGCAGCAGCAGCCGGGTGCAGCAGCAGGCTCGGGGGAGCAGCAGGTGACAGCTGCAAGTTAGTGGAGTAGGGCGCAGGAGGAGCAGCGAAGACTGACAGGTTCTGCTGCAGCCTGCTGCTCTCCTGCTGTCGACGTGCTGCACGCGCTATTCTGCGGCACCGGGCGCCTGCTTGTGGGCTCGATCTCCGTCCTCGCGGAACCTTCTTTCTCTTGCTGCTTGTCTGCCGCTGCTGCTGCTCTTCCTGCGCAGCTCTGCTGCAGTGCCCGTCTCCCCTTCCGTTCCTGTCCCCGTTGCTGCTGCTGCTGCTGTTCCACAACGCCTCTCCGCCCACGCCACCACTTCCGCTGCTGCTGCTGGGCTGCACGCTGCTGCCGTTGTCCTTCACACAGCTGCTGCTACTGGGCTGCAATCCACTGCTGAGGTGTCGTTGCACGTGGACGCTTGCGTCTGTGTCGCCAGCAGCACCGGTTGGCTTTGCTGCTGCTGCTGCTGCCGCAGCTACTGGCTCGTTCCGTCGGGTGTTGCTGCTGCTGGCTGCTGCTCCTTCTTCCTGCTGCTGCCCCCGGTGGTGCTCCGCTCCTCCTCCTGCCGGAGTCGACCGCCGACGTGGATGCTGTTGCTGCTGTCGCTGCCCCTCGCGCCGCCTCCTGCGCTGGCGCATTGTCTTGCCGGCTCCTTCTGCTGCAGCAGCACCAGCAGCAACCCCTCGCCTGCCATCGCCAGAAGAAGCTGCCGTTGCTGCAGCGTTTGCTGCTTCTACATCTGGCGGTGCAATCCCGAGGGAAGAGAGAACCCACGAAGGCGCCAGCAGCACCGGCATGCCTGCCCGGCGCACACGCACCACCTCGCATCAACAGCAGCGCCCCATCACCATGCAGCAGCAGCAGCAGCGGACACAGCACCACCGGCAGATAACACAGCTGCGGCAGCAGCAGCGGCAGAAAACGCAGCAGCAGCAGGTAAAACACGAACAGCAGCACCAAGCACGGCAGCAGTAGCCGACGCACCAGCACCGGCAGATAAGGCAGCACCAGCAGTCGCAGAAAACGCAGCAGCAGCAGGTAAAACAGCAACGGCAGCAGCAAACGCAACAGCAGCAGCAGGCAAAACAGCAACAGCAGCAACGAACGCAGCAGCAGGTGAAACAGCAACAGCACTAGCAAACACAACAGCAGCAGTAGCAAGCGCAGCAGCGGCCGCAACAGCAGTAGCCGACGCAGCAGCACCGCTAGATAAGGCAGCGGCAGCAGCAACCGCAGCAGCAGGTAAAACAGCAACATCAGTAGCGAACGCACCAGCAGCAGCAAATGACACAGCAGCAGCAGCAAATGCAGCAGCAGCATGAGATAACGCAGCAGCAGGTAAAATAGCATCAGCAGCAGCAGATAACGCAGCAGCAGCAGCCGATGCAGCACCACTGGCAGATAACGCAGCAGCAGCAGGCAACGCGGCAGCAGCAGCACATAACGCAGCTGCAGCAGGTAACGCAGCAACGGCAGTAGCAGTCCACGCAGCAGCAATAGCAGCCGACGCAGCAGCAATAGCAGCCGACGCAGCAGCAGCAGGACGAACTGTAACTCACGCAGCAGCTTCAGCGGATCGGAAACCGGCAGCAGTGGCCACCGGCAACATGTGCAGCAGCAGCACCAGCAGCGACACCGCGACCGGTGCAGCAGGGTCTACAGCAGCAGCGGTGGCGGCGGGAGCAGTCGCCTCAGCAGGAGCACGACACACACAGAGCACCAGAAGAGAGAACTGCAGCAGTTGCAAACGGTGCAGCTGCAGCAGCGGCAGGGGCAGCACATCTTGGGAAGGAGCAGCAGCAGCAAAAGAAGCAGAACCTCGGGTAGTACTACTCGTAGTCGTCGTGGTACTCCACGGCAGAGAAGACGGCACCGAGAGCAGCAGCAGAATCGGAAAAGATGTTGCAACAGCAGCAGCAGATGGAGACAGCAGCGGCAGTACATTCATCCGCGCAGAGATGGAGAGCCGCAGCAACGACTAAGCAACACCAATACACTCAGGCCCCAGCAGCACTGCAGCAGCAGCCCAGCAGCACTGCAGCGGCAGCACAGGAGCAATGCAGCAGCTGCAGTGCATCTACGACGACAGCAGCGCAGCTAGATCGACAGCCGCGCAGCAGACGAGCTCCTGCAGCAGTGGTCTTGGACGAGGCGGCAGATCCACGCATGCAGGCAGCACGAGAGACAGCAGCAACTGGCGACCGAAGCAGCAGAAGAACCGCGCCCACCGGGCAGGACGCAGCCCCTCACACATCTGCAGTGCAATATCCACAGAGAGACAAGGCCAGAAAAAGGAAGAGAAACGCACGTGCCACGCATATATATATATATGAGGGCAACGACAGTCACACAGAGGCTGATCCAGGATACATACGTATATATGTGTATATGTATGTATATACGTATATTGAGAGTATGGAGGGAGAGGGACGCAGGCACAAGCACATACCTGCTTCGTTGCTGCTGCGCCCCCCCTCCTACCTATACATATATATATGTATGCTGGATCGCTATATGAAGGACTGTAAAGAGGCGTCTCTGAAAGCACGCGCAGATGAGGAAGGCGACGCGTAGACTGCTGCCGCATCGCTGCTGCTGTTGCTGCGTGGTTGCCCTGCTGCTCCTGCTCCCTGTCCGCCTAGGTCGCTGCTTCCTCCTCACCTGATGTGCGCTGCTGCTGCTGCGGCACTCCGTCTTGTGGGGTTCTCGAAGTTTCCGCACTGCGAGCAACAGCTGCTGCCCTCTTCACCGGCTCTCGCACATCTGACGCAGAAGCCTGCCTTCGACCTCCGCTGCTGCTGCTGCTTCCGCTGTTGTTGCTGCTGCGGCTTCCGCTGTTGTTGCTGCTGCTGCTTCTGCTGCCTCTAAACGCGCTGCTTTCAGCGCAGCGTTGAGTCGGCTGGCTGCTGTTGCTGCTCCTTCGACTGCTATTCACGCTGCTGCTGCTGCGGCTGTTCACGCTGCTGCTGCTACTGTCGGTGCTGGAGGAGACGCGGCACGCGCGCTTGCGGGCGGGTGTGGGAGACGTACTGAAGTGGGAGGTTGAAGACGGCAGAGGCGAGTCTGCTGCTGCAGCATCTGCTGCTGCTGCTGTTCGCGACAGCAGCCGCTGGGCATGACGTGCGCGTGCCGTGGCTGCCGCTGCAGCAACAGGGAAGGAACGAGGGTTCCACTGCAGTTCCGCCGCCGCCGTGCTGCCGTTGTGCTGCTGCTGCTGCTTGTTTGCCGTCACGGCGGGGTGCTGCGGTGCTGCTGCAGCAGCCGCGCGACGAAACGCAGAGGAGGGACGCGGTGGGGCGCGTGACGCCTCTGCGGGATGCAGCAGGTGCAGCACGGTGTTGAAGCCTGCGTCAGCCGCACGAGAGACAGGACCAAAATCACCAGCAGCAGCAGCAGGAGCGACGTCGTTCACAGCGACGGCACAGGGACTTTCTGAAACAGGCGAAGAAAAAGAAGAGGAACCACGTCCTCTCTCTCTTCTCTTTTGCAGCAGCCGTGCATGAACACGTGTGCTGCTGCTATTCTTCTGTTTACTCCTATTGCTGCTCGGGCTGCGACTGCCTTCCGCGGTCGCGCCGCTGCTGCGCGACGTGTCCGCGGCATGGAAGCTGCGGCCGAGCCAGTTGCTGCTGCTAGGCTTGTGCAGAAAGCAGTCTGTGCTCCGCTTGTCCGCGGCAGTGCTGCTCCTGCCGCCGCCTTCGTCGCTGCCGCTGCCGACTGTCAGCTTACTGTCACTGCTGCTGCTCCTCCTCCTCCCCCTGGCCTTGCTGCGGCTGCGGTCGAGGCTCACCGCGCGAGACAGCGGATGAGGCATCGTGGGGAAGCGTCGCAGGAACGAGACACAGCGACGTCAGCATGCGCACAGGGCAGGCGTTTCTGCACGCTCTGTTTAGGAGGAGCACACTGATATACACGTATGTGTGTATATATATATATATTCATATACCTTTGTCAACTCATGTACATATATATGGGTTGACTCATATATATGTATATATTCGTTGATTCATATATATATATATTGACTGGTATATACGAAAATATGTGTTGAGTCGTAAATATATGTATATATGATTTGACTTATATATATATAGGTTGCCTCGTAGGGGGTGGAAGTTGAGCGCGGCTGCAGGGCGTCGTGTGGGGGACGTCTGCGCGCGCCTGTATGCCGGCGTGCTGGTCGCTGACAGATATACCTGCGGAGCCCCACCTCCCAAGAGAGTAAGAAACACTTCGTCGCATCTACAAGTCTACGCACAGGTCCTCGCATGCGAGTAGATAATTATTTATGAGGAGGTGGCGTGCAGCACCTCCTTCCTCTCGTCGTTAGAAAATTCTCTGCAGCACAGCAGCGGGATGCGTACAAGTTTTCCTCCGCCCCGGAGAGCTGCTACACTCGCCTGGCGACAGCGAGTGAGGCGACGCGCAACAGAAGTGCAGCTAGGGGGGGGAGAAGGTAGTCATAGACGGCCGTAGAGCGGGTGATCCTAAGAGGGGAGACTTTGCCGCTGAAGGCTGGGTGAGGAAGTGGAAGAAGTGGCGGGTCAACAAGTGCGTCACCAGAAAGACCCGGTCACGAAGTTTGGGAGTGTACAGAGAGACGGAGAACGAAAGAGAAACCGAGACACGTATGTATACATGTGTAAAAACAGACATATACATGTGCGGGGAGGAAGTATTTTCGGCAGAGAGAATAGTGGGGAGGGAGAGAATACGACGGAATGGGAAATGAGAGGTGGTTATAGAGTGTGTGTATATTGAGAGACTGACATTTACGGAGAGAGAGACAGATCTGTACAGAGAAGTAGACGTGAGAAAGCAAGCACCGCTAAACTTGTCTACGCAAAGTTCACGGTCGAGGAATATTCGAACTCGACAAGTGAACAAACGCTGGCCAGGGCGTCTAGTGCCCGCTACGGCGACCCCTGTGCGGGAGTGTAAGCGCAGGAAAATTACCGAGCTACTGTTTATGCTTAAAACCTATTGCGCAATTCCACCTCAGCTAGGAGAGGACCTGTCCATGCATAGAGAGGGAAAGGTGGATTGATGATATATATATACACGGGCGCACACAGCGGACTTCTCAGTTGTTTGCTGGAATTCTTGCCCTCGAGGTCCTACACAACTTCCTACGTGTACATCTACGTGCAAGCGCGAGCCTGCGCCTTCATAATATATTGATGCGGAGGGCTACATAGATGGAGGCGTGCGTTCACGTGTCGGTAGTGAGCTCACGTGAGAAAGACGTGTGTAGGACAACTGTCGTATGTCTGTGGAAACAGAAAAAATGTTTCTGCGTCTGTAGAGGGCGCCCACGTGTAGCGCACGAAGAACCGCGCAATAGCGACCGACACGCGACGTATAAATACTCGTGTACAGCGAGGGGCAGACATGCACGTCGAATGTACATGCATATCACGGGTAGCCGAAGTGTAACGATCTGTGCGTATATGCACTTTCACCTAGTACATATATGTTATATAGATACGTGGATACACGTACGTAAAGTATGCGTGTATACATATGCAGAGACATATGTAGCCGCGCTTTTGTGTTGTTAGTACTGCGGCGACGTGGGTGGGTCATGGTACGGCGCAGCACAGGCCATGAAGAGTTGTTGGAGAGCCGTATGAAAATCAAGAATTCTGCGCGACTGCTACGGAGGAAGCAGAAGAACAGAAGTAATGAAAAAAACTCGGAGTCTGGCGCGGTGCAGCTTCGCAGTTGAGTGTACGTACACCGCAGCGCGATGTCTGTACAGCGGGCGGATGGGTGGGTAGGGGTAGTCTTTGTGCTCGCGTGCAAGAAGACAGGGCTGTTGCGAAGCGACGCTGCGAAAAGAAATAATAGCGACGGTGGTATTCAACTCGAATAGACTTAGGCAACCGTACGATGAAAGAGGAACACGAAACTCCCGTTTTCACCGGTGTTCCTCTGCTCTTCTCGTGTGTAGCACACAAAGACAGGCACAGTACTACTACCGCCGACAATCTCGCCGCGCCTCACACAGCGGATTATTAGTGTGGTGGTGGGTCTGTCCTGCCGCTCGTGCTGTGTGTGTTGTTGCACAGTAGAGCTGCTCCCCGTCTTACTGCTAATGACCCGCGCGCAACAGCTGTAGATGACGCTGCTGGTGTGTAACACACGCGGCATAGCTGTTTCTGCTCCGGTTGTAGTAGCGCCGCTGTTGCTGGGCGCGCGCCCCAGTTGCTGCTACACTGTCGCTGTCGCTGCGGCCGCTGCACCTCGGCTCAAAGAAAATGTGCACGTGAAACAGGCAAGGAGGTCCATGCACACACAGTATCGGAGAAATCACCGCCTCAGCAGTTTCTCTGGCGCCAGCCTCAAAGGCCGGGTGTTTGTGCGCGCGTCGTGGAACCGTCTGCTTCACTCAACGCCGAGCTTCGCTACTGCTGCGGCGGCTGTTCCTGGGCGCGCAGCTGCTGCGGCGCTACTCGTGGAGTTGAGGTGTTGCGGCTATCCATGTTGCACCCGCAACGTGCGGCACGCGCTGCGGGTCCTCGTCCTCTGGCAGTGTTGCAGCAGCTGGCTCTACCTGCCACGGCAGTACCAACACGAGCTCTAGCTACGCGCGCTCCGCGTCTACCTCCTCTGGCTGTGTTGTACGCAGCGCCAGCTGCTACAGCCGTATATAGTAGTATCGGTAATAGCCGTAGTCGCAGCTGTAGCCGCAGTGAAAGCTGAGCGGAGCGCTGCTGCTGCCTGTCGCTCAGCAGGGACGGGCGCTGAGGCTGCCCGTGACGGACGATGCGAGAGAGGAGCTCTCTCTGCGCGCCGGGGATTCGAAGACACGAGGTGCGAAACAGTGAAGCCCGAAGCAAAGCCGTCTTCTGTGGAGCTCACCTGCGTGCTGTACCGGCCTCAAAGTATAAAACGCTTCTGGCGCCAGGTGACGCTCCTGCTCCTGCAGAAGCGGACGGTCTGCGAGCGTTCTTGCCTGTCGATTGCTGCTGCTCGTGGATCCGGTTGCTGCTGGCAAGGCTATCTGCAGTTGTAGATGCAGCAGACGGGTGCCCCACTATCGCTACTGTTCATGCTTCTACCACAGGCGCCTTCGTTGCTGACGCTGCTTCTGGTGCCTCTGCTGCCTCCCTGCCAGCGCTGCTGCTCTCGATGCTAGCACTGCTGCTGCAAGACTTTTCGCAGCTGGGACGCCTCGTTCTTTTGCTCTTGTTATTGATTTCCACATCCGTGATGTGACTGTGGCAGCTGCGACTGTTGCAGTGGCTGTTCGACTAAGCGGCAGGGGTGGTAAAGATCGGGAGGCCGCAAACCGGAAAGTAGACACCAACCACGGGTAGCCCTTCTTCTGTCAAGAAAAGAAGGAACCTCATGCAGACGCAAGTTTTGACCAGTTTGCCTCCCTACTGACCCGGAGATTCCGGTGCTGCTGGTGCAAAAACAAGTTCAATGACCTTAAGGAAAGTCAAAAGAATGAAGTGGACGATGTACCACCAGAACACTGGAGAGTACGCCACTTCCGCTGAAGCCCCCTCTTACGGCGGCGGGTCGGCGTACCGCGCTGTTGCCAGCATCCGACCGTCTTGTGGTCTGCTGTTGACGACGGTGGGGCTGTTGCTGAAGGTGCTGGTGATTTTGGTGCTTCCTCAGCTCCCTTGGTCACCCAGGGGTCCAGCCAGCTACTGCACAGACTGCTAGCGGACTTGCCCGTCCGCTCGCTGGTGCAACCAGTAGTAGTGTTGCTGCTGCCGCATTTGCGGGAGCTGCTGGTGCTCGTGCTCGTCCTGCTGTTGTTGTTTCTGGTGCAGCCGGTGTTGCTGCTGGTGCTCGTGTTGCTGCTGATGCTCCCCGATGCTGCTGTGGGATCCGAGGATCAGGCGTGCTAGGGGTGTGGCTGGTGGCGCCCTTCTTGATGCATTAACACTGGCTAGCTGCTTACTGGGTAGAATGTGGAAGGGCTGCTCATGCGCTGCAGTGGACGTGTGTCAACGCTGCTGCTGCGTCTGCCACTGTTCCTCCAGCTGCTGCTTGTGCTGCTGCTGCAGCTTTCCGTTGCGACGGTGTGCTACTACTCCTCAAGCTGCTGCTGCTGCGACCACCGCTGGTTACCCCTCAGTCTGCACACGTCCCCCACTGCGCACAGGATTAGCAGAATTTGCTCGTGCTGCGACAACGCGATGCGGATCTGCTGTGTCCCACGCTTCTTTCCGTCGGGCTTTCTTCAGAGCTTTGCCATGCCGCCGCTGCCGCGCGCCGGTAGCACTGTGCTGCGTGGGTGGACGTGGACGTATGTCTAGTCTGTTCGGCAAAGGTGTATAGAGACCTCTATGCTTACATTCTGTATCGATTTATACTAGACACGAATAGATACAGTGGTGCAGTATAATACCGAGGGGAGCAATCGCAGCTGCAGCCCGATCATAGATGCCTGCGCTTCTCGAGAAGCTACTGTGAGAAGGGTTCGGCGGCTGGGGAAACCGCAGCAAGCGGTGGACTAACCCTACGTGCACCGTTGGTGGTCGTCCTCCTGCTCGTGCCGCCATCTGTGCTCGCGCTGCAGCTGCGATTGCTCCCCTGCGCATTAGTTGTATATGCCGCTGTTGCCATGCGACAGATGCCACTGCCCGCGGTGCTCGTGCTGCTGCTATTGCCGCTTGGGTGCGCCGCCACTGGGTGGTGCTGCTGCCGCCCTCCGTTGTGGACAGAAAACTGTCTGACTGTAAGAACAGGGTTACAACGGAAAATCGCTATTTAGACAGCGTTCACTGCACGTGTCTGGTTACAAACAGATCTCATCACAGCCCCACTGCTGTATCGCACTTACAAGCAGCGGTCCGTTGCTTTCGCTCACTGCGTCTACACTGGATGCAGCCACGGCGGTGATGAAAAGTCGCTTGTTAATTATCTTTACTTGTGATACAGCTTCCCCTAAGGTCAAATCAATTTTCTGATGCATGGGGGGTGCCTTCCGGTGCTAGCGATGGCCCTGTTACTGCAGTGTGTCCCTTGAGGTACGAGCTGGTGCTCGGTGTGTTGCTCCTTCCCTTTTGTTCGTGTTGCCACGGCGATACTGGCTGGGGGGAACAGCTTTCATTTGTGCGTAAGACATCGAGCGTGTCTCTTCATTCCGGCGCGTATATGAGGTACTGGTAGGTACGTATGAATTCACTCGCTGAAGTGTGCCGGTAAGTACGGGGAGTCTTTCGGCGTGAACTTGTATCGAAGTGTGAGCGGCCGGTTGTACAGGTAGATCTTTGCTATATAGATGTCAATGTCAAACATTCACTTCGCTTATGTTCTACCTTCATACGACGCTTACCCGACAGTTCCGTAGGTGCGGTTGACCGGAAGCATCTAAATCTGCAGAAAGAGCTGCTTCTACAACGGAAAATGTTCGGAGACCCATACATGCCCACAACAGCTGATGCAGCCAACGGCGTGTCTACAGGGTGGTGTGCGCATACTCATGGAGGGGGTATCGGAAGAGTATGCAGCCATGCTGAAACATATACAGCTAAGGCCAGCTGCAATAAGGGGCGAACGGAGGCACATCTACCGCATACACAGGTGTGTAGCTGCACTCTACTTACACCAACAAGACACGCAGTCACGGATGTCGCCGCCTGTATAGCGAACGTAGACTGATGTACTGCAGGAGGTTTTCCTGTGTCTGGTGGTGTTTCACCTTCGTTAACCGTACTGCAGGAGCTGGGGCCTAAAAGCTAACTCACAAGAGTGCACAAACTGTGTGAAGCGAAGCGCGTGTCACAACTGTCTGCCACGTTACGTCGACGGCCCAGTCTTGAATCGTAGCGATTCCTTGTGCAGATAGGCAATGCAGGGGAACAGCCTTCACTGCGTGTCTTCAGGTGCGTACACGTCGAAGCACTGACCTATGTATGAAAGCAAATTTAGGCGTGTGAAGAGACAGGCGTCGCGCATCTCACCAGCTCCACATGCTTCCTGGTTCGCAATCTGTTTGCCGCTGTTGCAGGAGCTGACTCATATGAATGCGCAGTGCAGACATTAACTCAGACGCATCGATCGCTGTTGTATAAGCCCGAGAGGCAGAACCCATAGAGAAGCTCGCAGCAGCTGAGGGAATGAGGGTCCACATATGCCGCTCTGTGTGGCGTCAAGTGCCTTCGCGCGTTTACAAACAGAAGGGAGGCGAGCAACGGAACAGGATTGTTTTGAGTTTGGACGAGCGTACACCGATGAAAATGTGCAGAGAGTAAAAGAAGGGAGCCACCAATTGTCGACTTAGGGGACAGTGGCAAGTAACTCCCTAACACATCCATAGCGGGAAGTTGCACTTGGTATATTCCGGCGTGTACGCGTGCCCGCAGCCGTAACTATATATAAGCTGCACGTTGGGATGTGAATGCTCCACACGTGAGGCGTCGACTAAAGACGAGAAGGTAGGCACAGTGAACAGAGAGGGGAGCCGACCTACGTCGCTGTCTCAACAAAGAGCTGAGGGCTCTCTGTTGTAGTCATTTTGTGTACCTTGTGCAAAACTGAGCAGTTTGCTCCAGCGGCGCTCGCCCCAATGAACTACGGCGTACACATCTGCGCGTGTCTGCTCGCAAATTTAGTAATAAAAGTCAAGGTCTTTTGGGTGTACCTCACTCTCCCTCCTGCCATGAAGTGTGCCGTTCCGCGACTTTCGCGAAATATCCTTCGTTCAAACGCGTCGAGCCGTTCTTTTCACGCGCGTATTACACTAGGATATTCAGCAGCAGACACCCGTACACCCCTTCAACTCGGCGCAAACTTGAACATATCTGTCGCGAAGCCAACTCTGTACAGGCAATTTGCATTATATCTCGTCATGTTGGTCGTGACGTTCCGGTTCGTCAAGTACAGGTGAACCCCCGTGTGTTTCTCATTTATCCACAGTAGACAGTAGTTGCCAGTCCCATTTACTAACACATCCGCATCTGTGGGAATAGAAGTCTTTCGCTTCTTCTTTTCGTGTCGTCTCGAGTGCAAAGGAAAACGGACGTGTGAGTGTCCTGAAAAGCGGCACAAGCCTATATTTTTCTAGCTGCTACCCTATGCAGGTAACCAGCAACACGTTTAGAAATGCATACGTGTGTTCAAAATGGAACACGGATGCATGTAGCTAGACGGAGATCTACCTAGGGATTGCGAGGTCCTATTCTTCAGCGCAGCTGGCTCGCTTTCTGTTCAGCATCGCTGATACGGTCGCTTAGTCCCACGCGGCCGCAAGACAGGCTGTATTGCAAGACATCTAATTCGAGTCCGTTTGTAACGTAGCCGCGCACTACAGTTGCAAGTGCTTACTCATGTCAAGGCATCCAGAGGTGCGTCTGCACATGAAGGTAGAGAGGGTGGCATACAAAGAATTCGCATTTGGCTCCACTGGATTTGCAGACGGCCACATCTCAACCTTGTCACATGTGGACGTGTGGATCCACTTAGACGTACGTGAACGGCAACCTCAGCGCCGTGATTTGAGAGCGTCTCTCCCTGCCTATCCCGGTAAATATCTACGTCAGAGGTCTTCTACCGCTCTACAACGTATGCATAGCCTTCTTCCGATTTTACCGTGTCCGTGTAAATGTCTGAAGGCGTCGACGTTCCAGTGTGCAGGTAAGAGCAAAGCTGTACCTGTCTGGGAGGGGTTTACACCTTCTGCGTTACAGGTGCGCGTCCACACTCGAGGCATACCTTCTTTGACACGACCGCAGTGGTCCGTGAATACGTTTGTGTAAATACACAAGAAACAAGATGAGCTTTCCCGCCTTATTACTTTCCACCCAGCATTCCACGTGGACGTACCCGCATTCTATTGAAATTCATCCTCCGTATTAAGAGCAGCTCCTGCCGTGCAGCATACTTATTTTCAAATAGGGCAGGCCTGCAGCAGCTGTTTCTGCAAAGCCGCACCGCATTAGCGACCGATCCCGCTGACACAGAACAGCTGAGCGATACAACCAGACGTTGAGAGAAAGAAGTGCGGTGTCATTAGACGATGATTGCGAATGTAATGAAAGAACTGTATTGGGAGGATTCCCAAGTACATGAGTTTGAAAATGTGTCCTCTAACGTGAGGGTGAAACCTGTCAATGCGTACAATCCGAAGAACACTAATAAGAAGAGTTGAGGTTGTGTGCAGTAAGGAAGAGAGAGGATCGCTCAAGTGCGTTGGTCAGAGAAATGTGTACTGAAGGTAACAGTGAGAGTGAACAGTGAGAGCCATAGACAATATTAACGTGTAATGTCGGAGATGCAATCTCAACCCCAGTGCACAAAAAACCAGCCAGCACACCAGGTTTCCAAAGGCGTGAATGAGAGTCTGGAGTTTGCTGAACACAATCCGGAGGCCACTACGCCTGAGGGACAAACCACACGCAGTAACTACACGACAGTTTGCATGTGTGTCTACATACTGTTTATGCGTGGATTTTTTGCAGGTCGACTGGGCGATTTACTGCTGTACCGTCCAGCGGTGCTATTCTATATTCATCTTCGGCTTGTTTGCAGTTAATTACATATACATTCATACGTTTTGTGCGTAAGCAAGTGATTCCGAGATGCGAAGCATGTACAAATGCTATAGCTAGGCTGGTCCGGACTGCGTGAAGAGCGTAAGACCAACTTGCTCCTACTCACTGCGTGGAGGGAGACATTCGGCACACGTAAGCCGCAACGTGAAGAAGCACACTCAGTTGTTTTGTTTGTTCATGTCTCAAGCAAGCAGCACAAGCGAGAGTCTGTCGAAACGTTACGAGGTTAGACTACTTTATACCTGTGTCAAACGTCTTCTAGCGAGCAGGATGTCGATTGTGCGTCTTTACGCAGAATCGGTCAGGGCAGCACTGACTCCGAAGTTTTGTTAATAAAAAATTACCATGCTCTCCTCTATTCCTAACCGTCCAGCTGTAAGCGCTGCAGATGTAAACGGGAATGTTTACATGTTCTACAATCTATCTGTGTGTGTTTTTGTGCGTACACCACATGCGCATGTGACAGCTCCCTGCTTTAGGAAAGCTTCTACTTTCCACGCCCGGGTCCCTGACAAATATACAGAAACATATGTCTGCCTGTAACAAGTTGGTCCCTCGGTTAGCACCATAGATGTCCGAAGACGCACACACCCTTTGAATCTGTAGTTACAGCCATTTGTTTTCTCCTTATGATGGACTTTGCGTGTGGGGTCTTACACGGCGTGGAGCTAGAAGACCCCACGACACTTAGCTCCACTGCTCTTTCACATAAAGCTGCACCTGTTACACCGTGAGGACCAAAACCGTACCTAGAGAAATGTATACATATATATATATATATATATGTGAGTACCCATACGTGTATGAAGCGGCTTAAACACGCGTGCCAGAGTACGAGTCGGGAGACACTTGGCCCCCGTTGGGATATGCAGCCAGAGAGGGGCCGGCAACTTCTAGCATGTAGGCACGCATATGCGGCAGCACCGTAAACATTATCGATAGCAGGTGCAGCAGCCAAGAACAGCTAAAGCGATGATGCTATCAACAGTGCACGTGTGGCCTCTTGAGGGCAGAGCACTTAAAACGGGCTCGTTCAAGGCTTCTGTTGTGCGATTCCAAGCCCCCCTCCTTCTTCTCCGGGTGTATTGGTGGCTTGTACACCTAACAGTGTGGGATACACTGCAGGTGCGCATACGAAGTACACCCCTTTTTCGTGTTACGTGGGATGACATTGATTATCAGATTGGTAACTGTATTAGTGAGGGCTCCGCGCATATCGCTAGCGTAGCGTCTTCCGATGTCGCTCTCAAATCCCTGGTTTGACCCGTCGCCGCGGCAGACCATTACAGCAGCCCAAAAGCACAACGTGTATTAGACCGTACGAGATGAGCACACGCATATGTGTACATTTGCCCATTTCCGCTCTTGTGTAGATATCTTCGACGCTAAGGTATTCATACGATAAAAGTGTCTACCGTGTATCTGGTGCAGGGGCCCTCGTAGCGCTACAGACACTACCTCTTGTACCTTTACAAGAACAGTCACTCGTTGATGTTCTGTAGGCTCGAATATTCTGCTTCAGTGAGCGCGCGCGACCGTCTCATGTACACGTGCAGAAGTGATCTCATTGCTCCTTGTGAACTCGTCGGTAAGTCGTGCTGCCGGCATAAATGAGACACATTCCTACCAGTCTGACCAGATGCACTCGTTTACCTGCGCGTTTTCAATTGTGGCTACACTGTCAAACTACTTTCCACCTGACTAGTCGTGCGCAAGAACCTAGAATTTCCTAGACCTGCAGTTTTTGCTTTCTCGTAGTGCCGCTGTACTTCTGATGGCGTCACGCAGTCGTACACATCTGGGCTGCGATCTCTCTTTATATCCAGGTATATTCGAGGGTACACCCACGGTTCGCTCTTCCAGTGATGCCTGTGTTGGACATCCTGCATTATTTCTTGAGAGGTAACTTCTGTGTAGGAAAGAATTGGTAGTCGCGTAAGCCGCCGATTCACACATACATGCGTGGCGACCTCCCTCAACGGTGCCGAGTGTATAAAGACGGCGACAAGTCACTTATTTAACAGCCTTTCTGGGTTTAGCAGATTTTCGAATGCGTCTAAGGTATGCGGCTCGACTCCCGTTTGCTGTGCGCTGGAGCTTCTTCCTGCTTGTCGACATATGCGTACACGTTCTAGCCGTACCCGCTGGCAAGCTGTGTCGCAACTGTTGTGCTGTACGTGCTTGTGGGCCTTATTCAACGAAGAGTAAAAAGTGAGCGAAATGCGCGAGAGGCGTAGAACACTTTCCTGCAGTAGCCTTTCTGCCTTGTGGACGAAAGCTCCTATCGCATGGACAACGCGAACAGGGCCAGCTGTGTAACGCAGTCTAATGCCTGTCAGTGTACACAGGTATATTTGCACACCGCGGCATCCAGCAAAGAAACCGTTCCCCTTTGTCAGACGGTGAGCCCGAGTTTAGGCGCAGAGCGTGTAGACCGCTGCCGTTGTGCCCGCAAGAACAACGAGAATTACTTGTCTCACAACACATGATCTTCAAGGATTCGGGGGTGATATAGAGATGCCTACACCTAGGCTTGAATTTTCATCATGAGCAGCATGCAACCTGCAAGGGCATGCTTTCTCTGCTGGATCCACAAGTGGTGACTCCGCAAGTGATGACTCCCCTTTGCACTACACAGCTGTTTGAGGCACACTCAGGTAAAGAGGCCTACCCCATGGAAACAAGGATGGAGGACCACGGCGCCTCCACGCAGAAGCCCTCACGGGCGGGCGAGCCTGGGTCATTTATTCAGACCTCTCCACATGCAGCAGGAGAGCACGGCACCCCTCTCACAGCAGCTATAGCCCCTACAGTGCTGTCCCAGAGGCATGGAACAAGAATCGTCGAGGAAGGATCTCACAATGCTAACGGAAGGTTTTCCGGGTGTGGAGTTGGAAACGTCAGTCTATCTTTTCGACACATTTTTGGGATGAAAAAAGACGTAAAACGAGCTGTACACTATGCGGAAGGGGACGTGATCGTGTATCCTGCAGGTCACCACGTGGTGTTGTACACGTGCTCCACGAAAAACCAACGTTTTCTGACGGGCACCGACGAAGCAGCAGGCAGCACTTGCCTTGCTCTGAGCATCAACAGAAGGTGAACAAGATATTCACTGAGTTTGGAATTTATTATGAACTGCGTGTTGAGCATTGATGTATTTGCGAAAATGCGCTTCGGGTGTGAGACCGTACAACCGCCCAGAGGCTGCTGCTTCCCACCGGGAGTGGCGGTCAGCGCAGCATACATTACTCTGTGTAGTCTGGCCCCGTAAATGGCCACTGACTCAGTAGTTCGCTACCTTCATTGCCTGTCAAGAGTTGTCAGGGCAGGCTGGATACTTTCGTGCCTGCAAAGTCGACAATCCTGAACTACACCCGAGTAACTAGCCGTGCAGAATGCCGATGCCCAAGGTGAAATATGTTCGTAATGAACACAAGCAGGTCTTTCTCTTGGCGTTTCTCTCCCTACAGGAGAAGTCGGCATTTCCCACGTCAGAACACTCTCGCTTTCGCAACGTGAATAGCACGACTCTACTTTGACACAGGGTATTTTAGAATACGACCACCACTGCCACACGTACCCCTCCCTTATTTATGTGACTGCAGGCTTCATAAGAGCAAGGTTGCCTGTCGCCACGTGTGCCCTTGGCTTCTGTAAATAGACGAGAAATGCACAAGAGGCGGAACCCACCAGCTGGAGGAAAAATAAGTCGCCACAGGCACTCGTTATGCAGAGCAGATGCCGGTAACACTTCTATTATATAGCTGTCGCTGCGCCTCAAAGCATTGTCAACACACCTGCTGGCGTCGTCATTACCTGATACGCAACTGTCGTCGCGGTACTGGTCATGCTTCGAGCTGAACAACTATTCACTTTTCACGGACCTGCGCTTTTATTCAAGCAGTGAAAGAAGATGCAGACATAAGATCCACTGCGCCACTACTGCTGCCTAAATGCGCCCGTAACGTTTCTTGTACGTGTCAGCCAAAAGTTCAGTACTTTCTTCTTCTCCTTTTCCTCTTTCTTTTGCTTCTTCTATGCCGGATGCGGCTTCACTTCCTGCGTCCATCCACTGCGGTTGGATGTCCCCGTAGGTTTCTGGCAGTCGGAGAACAATGCTCTCAGCGTGCGCTAGTGACCATTTACGACCTGTTGACGAACAAGCGGAGGAAGTCACTCGCTTTTATAGATTGCGCGTCCGACACCTTCGTCAGCGTCGCTTTTTCGACAGACAGCAAGATGCTGCTGGCGTTGGGAGGTCCGCCAGATTGGTGCCTGGTGTCCTGGGCGTGGGAAAAACCCAAAGTTGTCGCAACGTGTAAAGTGAGAAAAACGTGCAATGCAGGGCGTAGAGAATTGCTGGCCGCACGTGCGCTCACCACTGCATACAGACGCTTTCTTAGACTAATAAAAGGAGAAGTGTTCACGTGTACAACCATGTACGTGCAGCGATATTGTACACGGTGCCCGTCCGATAAAAAAATAAGGTTGAGTTACAGATGACTACCTGTGTAGCAGATATCTAAGTACATAGTGCCTTTTTGTGTGCACTGGTAGACAGATTTGTTGACAAATAGATGTCTCGCTCGATGAACTAATGGCCAGACACGTAGATATACGTACAAGTTGATTGGATGAAACATGATGACCATTATCGCGGACAGGTGCTGGTATTCACGAACGTATCATAAGGTCTTAGATTTCCACGGCCGTCGGTTGTGATTCAAGTGAATACTTCGTCTATAGGGTAAGATATGCTTGGACACGTGTCCTGGAGTGTTCATGTTCTATTCCACCGGCGCATGCGCGACGGTCATACACCGTATATATGTGGAATATGCTCAGCAATGACCAGCACGTCCTTGTACAGCACAGTGAGTTCCTCTTATGAGAACGACGCGGAATCACCCATCAACATATGTACATATATATATCTTCTATATATGTGAACACACACGGGCACGTTACGGGCTCAGTAGAGAGGCCGTTTTCGAAACTCACGCACTTCCAGTTACGCGGTTCCTCCACACGCACGCGTTCTTATCGAAACTTTGGGGAGAAAGAGTAGGACAGACACGCTTCAACGTCACCTTCCGATAACTGTATGTCTCGGAGTACGCTATCTCGGCTTGTGACTGTGACTAGTGGGGCTCATACGATTTGACACAATTAGGGACGCACTGTGTGTGTGTGTATGTATACATGCGTATATGCACATTTTTGTCCACAAGAGTCTTGGTGATCTCGCCTTTCGGAAGGAACTCACGAGGGCGACACTCTATAGCTTACGAGCCTTTTCAGCCAAATCGTGCGAGAGAATCCTTCGGTTGGTGGCCCAACGTCTACGTGAAAATTCGGACATACTTGTACACCTTCCGCCTTGTAGCGAGTTCATCTTGTACTTCGACACGTTGGTATACACAAGGTCACGTGTACCCGTTTGTTTCGCCGTGTGCGCACCACGCGTAGGTTGGTGCCTCACATTGTCAACCTGACACTTCCACTGCAAAGCCTGCCGACGTATTAGGACAGTGCCCCCCTGAATCAGGAAGCAGTCGCGTAGAAAGAGAAACGGAGCTGGACGTTATACAGCGAAGTGGCTTACGACAAGACGTACACGACGAGCAAAGTGAGCACATTCTACGGATCCGCATGCGCGCTTATGTGTCTGCTGCACTTCAGATCTCAGCCTTCAAAGAAATACGTTTCTGCGAATGCTCCTTTCACCCCGTCGACTCAAACATACTGTGCGTTATTGGTGACGGCGTCAGCCGATGGTTGAAATTTCAAGATGGAGCCCTACGTGTAGTCCAAAACCACTTGCTGAAAAGGGAGGGACATGCATATACCAGCCACGCCTGGCTTGAAAATGGCCATCTTATTGCAGGAACGGAAAATGGTAAGAGTGTTGGGGAAAGAAAGACTGCACTACAATTACGCGGATATACGGGCTTATGACGACCAAGCTAAAGATGTACATCTGCAGGGGTCCTGTATTAAGCAGTAGGTGGTCTGGCAGTTACATGCGCTCTCAAAAGGATACACATCATTATGGAAGGGTTCTTTTGTCGAAGTTTCCCCACTTCCGCCGCGGCCGCGTCAGAACTGCGGTTTACATGAAAAATGCTAGACGTCCACGCTCTCACTCTGTAGACGGCGCCTAGGAACTTCTGTACGTAACACAACGGATATGTGGCGTGCACGTATACAGTTAAGAGGTGTCTGCCCCTGACCAGAATACCGCCGTGATAGGCAGCAGCACACCGCAGCAACAATTTCTCTTCGCGTAACTGTCTGCGTGGAAACAGCTGGCGCCAATATTTGTTATCTCTTGTGCATCACCGAATTCATCATTACGCGCCTCTGGAAAGGAGGTGTGCCTACAGTCGCGGACTTCTAAAATGTAGAACAGTGCAGGACTCCGCAGAGACGCAGCGGTGCACTTAGGTAGATTTTAACACCTACGGTGTATTTTCGACTCCGTTAGACGATGTATGTCTTGTGGGACGCGCAGATCTGAGGATCCTCAAAGTGGATCTCTGTGGTCCTCCGCCACACTTGCACCGTCGATAAGCCCGCCCGCTGAGGTTGCGCTGATGTGTACACCTGCGTAGGGCTGTAAGGGTCGTCTGATTTTTGTACGAAAAGCTGAATGTAATCACTTATGCATGCACATTCGGGCGTGCGAGCTCTTGAAGCTATCGATTTGAGACAAAGCAGCGTAAGAGCGCGCGTTTCACATCCAGATCAGCACGATCAAGAAATATAATTGATTCTGAGCACAGTCGTCCGTGGCATCAACGGGAGAAAGCTCGTTTGAAGGACCGGATGAGGACCGCATGTTCGCTCCCTGCTTCTTGATCATCATCACATATGCGTTTGTTCACACGCGCTACAGCTGGATGTATTTCACCGGGACCATTAACATGAGGCGCCTTTACTCACCCACGCATATGTTAACACGTGTGTGTCTGTGTGTGTTTTACGAATTGCTGCAGGAGAATTGTTCATATACGACAGCAGTGGAGACTTTAAGGGCTCTCTTGCCTGCGCTCCCGGCTTCACGCGCTCGATCCTATGCATCGAAAGCACAAGCAAGGGGTTTATTTGCGGAGGGGAAGAGGCATCCATTCACATGTACGAGCACATTGAGGATGAGCAATCATACAGAAAAACCATGGAAATGAAAGTTGAACACCAAAGTGCAGGTACTCCCCGAAAGACGACACTCCTACAATGTAAAGCACACTGCTGCAGAAAGTGTGGTTCGTACAGAGTACTGTTAAGACTCTCGCACAGCGAGCTGCCGAGGTTGGTGTGGTATTCCACTGCAGTGTAGACAAGTTTACGTACTTTACAAAAGGTATAACAACACTTGCCTTATTCCATCTCTGTGGCAGAAAAATACGACTACAGTATCCAGTAGTGCAATAGTTGTTGCAGGCGCATTTTACTGTACGTATTCGTCTGTAAGGACTAAAAGGACTACAGGCCAGCGCAGATGTAAGACAGATGAGCACATTCTTGAAACTTTGCGCTACGCACTTCGAAATATTTGTACGTACCCACGAATGTATTTTAAATCAGGGATGTTTGTATGCGAGACACACGGGGATGAAAGTTGCATCGTCTTTTCCGCATTCTTGCGTTCAAACGCGTATTTGCGTGGTTAGCGAACAACGAAGTCATATTCTTCTTCTCGCAGTAGACAACCATATAACTGAATGCAACAACCACTTACTACAACCTCGTTCCACTGGACTTAAACATTACTGTCGTAGAAGTGCACACCATGACTACTTTGGACGACCTTATTTTCGCCGTGGGAAACCAGGGGAATATCAAATCTCTGTTACCTTCAGGTGCCCACGTGACCAGCATGGCGGTCGCTCCGCACGAAGAGGCTCTCTGCGTCTGTCTCTCTAACTGCCAGCTTTTCCAGATCTCTTTAAAGGCGCAGACGAATAAGGGGAAAGAAGAGCTACCTGGCATAGACTACCTACATACGGCATTCCATGTGGGCCCCATACTGGGTGAGCCGTTGGAGACGTCTCACAAAGCAGACTTAGACTGGACAAGATTTTCTGTGGTGGAATGGTTCGCCTTTCGTCGCTAGTGTCATAGGAGAAGAAGGATTCCCAAGCAAGTCGTGGACCCGTGTGCACACTCAGCGTTCAGCTTGGGCGGTGGTGTAGGGGCAGCAACGTGCTAGAAGGGACCCCTTTGGATTACGCATTGTTGCACGTGCTTCGGCCCCGTTACTGTCGGTTGTCACTGACTTTTGACTGTCTGCGTTTACCGCCTGCAGCAGCTCGTGAGCTGCAGGGCACTTCGAGAGCCCAATCACACAGCGTCCTACGGAAACGCCAACCAGCGTAACAAGGCTTTAGGTCTACAAAAGGGGGCCTTAATAAATTGCAAATGACCGTAATAGTAGTAGTAGTGGTAGTAGTAGTAGTAGTAAAACAAGTGTAACAAGTAATAGGACAGAGTAAAGAGAATAGTATCACCACAACCAGAAATGGGTTTTCGCCAGTTTGCACCTGCCTCACACGCACATCAGAAGACACGTTGAATGGCGCTTGTCCTTTCACTCCTCTCATATTCAGTCTGTCTCCTGAGAACTTCCAAAATAAGCTGCGAATTTTTCTTTTGGCGGCCAATTTTTTCGGACTAGCGACACACGTAGGGGTGGTGCGCTGCTAGTGCCTTTTCAGCGGCGTTCTCACCGTGACTCGTCCACGTAGCCTCACACTGCACACCGACGCGCAGCACGCATTTCCATGTGTGCGGCGTACGAACATTTTTCATTCCTCGACGCAATGTCGCGTCGAAGAAGATACTCAGCTACGCATGTCCTGCAAGCTTCCGCGAGCCGAGCACAACCGATATGCGGACAGGGCACATTGTTTAGAAGACATCAATATTTATGTGTACCTAAATGACCGTTGCCATGTACTAGACACATGCACTTTAGAGCGGGGTGGGAACTGTCGTACATTATTAGAGGTCTGCTGACACTTTCCCGACGCTTCTTTTACCGCGGCGGCTGCAGCCTTCGACTTCACGCAAGACCTACATTTATATCCTTTGACGTGCGTACCAAATGAGTAGCCCTTGACCAATCCCAACTTCGCCTTGAGGAAGTGTAACTGCGACTCACTGAGAAACCGTCTTTTGCCTGCGTAGCGCTGTAATGCAGTGTGCTCACCAAGCATTCGCAATACTTTCGAGGGTAAGAGCATCACGAATACGCTGGTGTGGACGCATGTAAATGAGTGTGGAAGCCATAAGAAGACGCTGAGGCTCCAGTGTGCGTATGTATATGTGTATATATATATGTATATATATGTGTGTTTACGTATATAGCACTGGCGTGACAGAGCAGTGCCTGCCATTTTTGCAGGAGACAACACTTCGGGGCGCATGCGAACACCACAACAAGTTACTATTCAGCTTTGTGGGCGTCACCACAGCAACACGCAAGGACCGGCGTCTTTGGTGTTCAAAAAGGACGCATAAAGAAGCACGATGCGTATATTCGCTCTTGTGCATGTGCCTACGCTGCACAGACGCTTTCGCTTGTGCCATGTGTTTGAACCTCTGAATACGAATCTAAACTATGCCCGTGTCTTTTTCTTTGCAGGAATGGACGTTTGTGAGCTGAAACCGCTCGTGGTCACGTGCGGAGCAGACAAGTCGATTCGGGTGTGGAACTTTCTGGAAAACTCAGTCGAACTTTGCAAATTTTACGCCGAAGATGTCTACAGCGTGGCTTTCCATCCCTCAGGCTACCACATTCTTGCAGGATTTTCAGACAAGCTCAGGTATCATAAATAAAATCCTCTGGTGACTGAAGCACTCGGAGTCGGCGCTGTTCCATCCGTTCCCCTCATCGTAGCGCTTCTTTCTCTTTACGTAGCACTACCAGCGCTGTTTCCGTCCGTACGCGGGTTCTACTGTACGGAGGTCTTCTCAAACGATTACTGCGGCCTCAAGGCGACGACTTGTCGAGGCACTGTGTCCGTGAGTGTCAAACCAGACAAGGCGGCCTCGTAATCCAACACCGTTCAGTCGTTTGCAGCAAGCGAATGTACGCCAAAGTTATAAGATCGACGCAGTGCTTCTTCTTGGCCGCCCCTGGTATTCGCTGGGACATCTGCCGTCCGGTCTGTCTGTCAACTCCGGTGGTGCACCTACATGGGTTTTCCTACAGCCCGCTTGCGGCCCGTGGACCCCCTTATGCATCTTCTGACCTGCTGTTGCCGACTTGCTGTTGCTGATTCTACTTTAGGTTGCTGAACCTTTTGCATGAAGACTTGAATACTGTAAAAGAATTTCTTATCAAAGGTTGCCGCGAGTGCCGATTTTCCAATGGAGGCCATCTGTTTGCAGCGGCACATTCGAACCTCATTCAGGTGTACGAAACGTACACGAACAGATCTCTGGTGACGCTTCGAGGCCATAACTCCAAAGTGCGCTCGCTGTTCTGGACGCCAGATGATTCAGTTCTCGTGTCCGCCGGCATGGACGGAGCTGTTTATGAGTATAAAGTATGCAAAGTAAGAACTCCGCACCGAGTGCCCCACGAACTTGGGGAAGCCGTTCAGGACTACCGACTTGTAAAGATTGCCACGTAGGCGTCTATCTGGCGTATCTTCTCCTTCACTCTGCTTCTGACAGGATAGTACTCGGTTGACGGACTGGGTGCAGAAGGGAGTCAATTTCAGCAGCGTGCTCGCGTATAAGACCGAAGACAGCAAGCACAATACGATGCTGGTGGTGGGGTCTGATAATACTCTGAAAGAAGTTTCGAACTCGTTGCTGGTAAACGAGTACGACGCAGGGGCCACCCTCTCTTGCATCGCCATGCCAAAAAGGAGCAGCGCCTTATTCGCAGGAACAGCCGATGCGGGCTGTCCTGGACAACTCCGCTGCTACGTGTTTCCTCTCACCGGCGAATATCTTCGCTACCATTGTCATGCTAGTAAGAAGTTGACTAGTGACTTTGTTTATATTAAAGCTGATACATACACACTCGTACCCGTGTGTTTATCTACAAAGGGCGATCTGATCTGGTAAAGTCGAACCTGTGTAGACATGCATAAGCTTCCTTGGTTGAGTCTTCTACGAGAATCAGGAGCCACTGACACGTGACAACAAGCACGCGTGCTTGTGCCCTGATATTCATGTGTCCCGAAAGCTCGAATTGCATGTTTCGTTCACTTTACGCGGCCTGAGTTCCAAATGCGGGTGTGCTCGTGCATGTGTGCGAGACTACTTGTGCGCAATATTTTTGCGAGAACGCACTGACACTCTTCTCCACATACCAGCGCGTATACAACGTGTTTATCTGCGCGTGCAATTCTCTATCCACTGCATATTGACGTGTGCACCACTTAACGGTATACAAAAAACTTGATAAACCTGTTGCATAGCTTTGTGCAGCTCTTTCATAATGAATCGCGTGCTGAGAGCGCCAGTGTGGCTCTTTAATCACTGTGACTGCACGGCATGCGTGTAACCATTCACGTTTACGTGCACATATCTCTGTAGACACGCATACTTATACATACATACAGGGGAGCACATACGGTGGGGATAAGCACGCAGTTAGTTGCCTTAGCTTGGTATAAATTTCGTAAGACGTGCATTACACAATGCCTGATCCTACAAGGGCCTGGCCGTCGTATCTGGCTTTGAATCACCTTTTCAGAGATCACCTGCGCACACTTGCGTAGTCACTCTTACGGCGCAGACAGTGCGACAGCGTCGTAAGCACAAACAGTCTCAACCGTGTGTAGTATCATCTTTCGTGCACAGCGTGTGTCTGTTCTTGAGGTATATGTAAGCACGAACTCTTGTGCAGGCTTCTGTTATCTCCTGCGTTGGTAAGCCATTCCAAAAACGGTATTCTTGTTGGACGTGTTTGCCTCTTTGTTTACGAGCGGCACTGAGATTTTCTCCCTGAGCGCATCTTTGCAGGCGGCGTGCAGCGCATATGTGTGAGCAAAGACGATACACTCGTTATCTCGTGTGGACTGGACGGCACACTCTGCATCTGCGGGCTGACTGATAAAACGAGGACTGTCGAGGAAGAAGAGGTCACTGGGCATGAATACAGTGACGAAGTGCTAGTAACTCGGGGTTACATGAAGGACAAGCAGGCGCAGCTTATTGAACTGGAAAGGCAGGTTGATGATCTTACAAATCAGATGGAATTTCAGCTTCGTAACCGCGAGACCCAGCACAAAGAGCAACTCCTGCAAGTCGAAGAAAGATATAACTATCAACTGGAGCAAGAACGGTACGTTTCAACAGAGGACACACATCAATCGTGCAAAAACTTCTCAGCAGTTCCCAGGATATTTGCACCTGAACGCCGTTTAAAGAAAATAAATCTGCCACAACTGGTGAAGAACCGAGGCGGGGGCACAGGTAGTTATACATGTGTACAGCGCTTAGTATATGGTAATAAGTGGAACAGCATACGGCAGCAGAGAGTAACCGGACAAGCACGCCCTGCAGCGCTTTCGAAATAGTCGTGAACAGGCAACGTACTGGTGGCCTTCTCGGGGCACGTCCGTCGGTCAGCACATTCACACGGAACGCCCTTAATACGCCACGCCTGCACTTCTCAAACAACCTTGTTTGTACGTCTACGTGTAAAACAAACTACAGCAGCAGGACAAGCTCTCGATCTTCGACTCGTTTTACACGCTTGCCTGTTGTCGTGAACCACTGAGCAGCATCAGTGGCTGACCCCACTTTTCCTGCTGCCCGCTGCATATGTTCCGCACAAGCTCAACGTGACGTATACGCACCATTGACCACACAGATACTGTCAAACGCACGTCTACCTGCATAGTAAATGCGAGTCCCTCGGGCCCAACTTTCCTCCGGCCACCAACACCTGTACCACCGCTCATTAAATTAGGCAGTTTTACACATGTCGTCAACTGACGCGTTTCTAACTGCAGACACGTGTTCGGGCAGTCAGACGTTTTCTGGAAAGTACGGCAGTACGCAAGCTTGCGACGACGCGTTGATTCTAAGCTTGCTTTTACTGCCTGTGCTGCCTTTCAGGGCGGCCTCTCTACTGGTAACCGTACTGTTCACGTTTTTCGCGAAAACTGTCCGTGCTGCCCTCCAGTGCGGCCTCCCTACTGGTCACCTTCTGTCCACCTTGTTTTTTGCGGAAAAAATCTCTTGCTCACCAGCTGATTCTCGTGCCGGTCCTGCTTCCATTGCTGTTGTGGTACCTCGTAATACTGTTCATCCGCCTTTGTGGGTCGACTGACGCTGTGCAGCAATAAGTACGATCTACTGCGAGAAGAGAAGCAGGAACAAGAGCAACTGTTCACGGAGCAGGAAAAAGAACGGGAGGAAAGATACGCGTCTTCCCTGCAACAAATGGAGACGAACTTTCAGAATAAAATGGCAGTCGAAGTGGCGCGCTATCACAAAATCCTTAGCGAACGGGAAAAAGACAAAAAAGAATCGGAGGCTCGGATGGAGCAGGCCAACGAGGAATTCACTTTAAAGCTGGCTAGTATGTGCATTTACACTCACACAACTTTCGTGATAATACGTACTCACATTGCTTCTCCTGTTCAGCACTGCCCTCTGAGCACGTGCAGCATGCGTGCAAAGGATTGTCCACACGCCCTACATACGTTCAGACACGTGCAGATACGTCTGTGTTTTCACTGTAGTGCTGTGGCTGATTACGATGGGAGACAACATGTTAAAGTTCGCGGAGGTTTTCGCGCATTTGTTCAACGCGCCTCACAGCGCTGCATACACACGTGTGCCACTAGCCCCATGTGCGAGCCGCCGACAAAATACTTGCATCTTTTCATTGCACAGATACACCAGCCGCAGTGGTAGGTAGCGTGAACCCTACGTTTTGGCGTACAAAGGCTGTGTAGCTGGGCCTGCGTGTGGATCACCACGAATGCAAATACGTAACCAGAAGGACTTGTCACTGACACTCGCGAACGGATGTAATTCAGTTTAGAGGTGTTGCTCTATAGTGCCGCTGAGAGGGCCTTGGAGGCCGAAGTGGTCGCCCGACAGCGCCTTCCTAGTGCAGTTTCTACACAGACAATGTCTGCCGCACACTGTTTTTATCAGATGCAAGGACGAGAAACGTCACTTCACGCACTAACTGCGTTATGTGATGACCTTCCCGGGCGCACGCTAACTGTGAGAAGATGTTTATTACGCCCGAGAAACACGCTTCTGTTGGTCGGAGGGAAAGGGTGTCTTGGCGAGAGACTCGGCGGCAAGCGTTTGCCTTGTTGGCCGCTAGAAGCCTTCAACAGTGGAATTCAATCCAGGATAGTGCTCCCCAACGTCTCCCCTGCCCTACCAGCTTCGGCAGGATAAGTTGTCTGCAGCGTGCAAAGTTGGAACGGGTGTGGCGATCTCCGAGTGTGTTAGTGAAACTCTGCAGTAGCACTCCTCCACATTTAAACGTTCTTGTGTGTATGCATCCGGCGGTGCTGCAGTTTGTACGAGACGTTAGTCATGCACATGTCGTTCAGCTCTTGAAGCAAGTTCAAGTTTACGCCACCCTCTCGATATGTGTAAGCGCCTACAGCAGCTTCTCTGCTTTATGCCGCCGTCCCTTCAAAGATTGAGATTTGTCAACTCATATGTTGTCTCGGCGGTTGACTCAGAAGCGACGAAGGATTTTGAAGAGGCGGAAAAGAAGGCAACTGAAGAGAGAGACAACTTGCAGCAGGAGAAAGACCTGGCATTTAAAACACACCAGGAGCTGCTGCGACAAATTGAGGAAGACGCTGACAGGTGCACGAACATGCAACGCTGTGCGTTCCGTTTGTCGGCAGTGGGACTGTGCACGGTTGCTCTCTTCAGGTTGCTGTAGGGGGGCATATTCGTATGTACACATGCATACAGACTCGGAGCTGCGCAGCCACAAAGTGAGAACTCGACACCTGCAGATACACGCAACCTACTGTGTTCGGCCTCGAAGTACAGCACTGCCGATGTGTACCTTTCATGTCAAGCTACAGATTCTGTGAACATTACCACATTGTGCACCTCCTAGGCAAACGTGTGAATGCCGTTCGGCGTGACAATGGCGCCTGCGTTTTTGCACTGGTCGGACAAACCTGCAGACCGCGTGGATATGGACGAGGGCGCACGCGACCACGTGTGTGCGTACATGTTCAGAGGGCACTCCCGAGTACAGACGCATTCAGTCTTAGAAAAACCGCCGCATCTGGGACCGACAGCCGAGGCAGACAGTATTTGAGGAACACTGCGCCAGTACACTACAAACTTTCACACGCGCATACATGCGCGCTTCTATAACTCGCTACACACATACATATATACGGGGGTACTTATACCCACAATCACGCTCATACGTGCTTACAGAAGAAAACATACATGCATATATACTTATCCATACATACATACATACATAGAGGCATACCTGCGTAAGAGCCTCTTACGTGCGTACATACATTACACATAGACAAACGTGAGCTGGAACGTCAGTCGTTGTCAATAGGGGGATATGTCTCGATGGACACACTTACCGATGGAAGAGCGCAATAGCATGCCAGCGTGTACGCGCGTAGTTGCATATAAACACGCGTGTATGCATGAGTGTCCTTCAATGTCAACATATTAAAACAAACCACACAAGCCGGCACGCCTCGTATAGCCACTGCTGTACAGTAGTCAGGATACTCCAAGTTTATGCGTTCGCACGTCCTCCATAAAATTCCCATTCGTCAGACGACATGGAAACTTCAGGGCCTGTTGGAAGGTGTCTTCACGTCTGCTTTAAGACTCACAGCCTATCAAAAATGTACTTGCATGAGCTCCTGCGCGCTTTATTGATACCTGCGTATATTCCAGGTAATGTCAGCCATCAGCCTATGCTCACAGACCTTCCATCTCGACCATGCGTTTCCGGACTGCTGTAGAGAAATTGAAGAATTAAAAGAGATGTATGAGACAAAACTGGCGCAAGAAAGCGCTGAGAAAGTTCGCCTCAGAGGGCAGGCAGGAATTCACCGAAAGAGACATGAGGATTTGAAGGAACAGATGGAGCTTCTGAAAGAAGAACTGAAACAGAAGGAAGAAGTTGCCCAGCGCTTTCGCTCTGTAGGACGTCAACAACGATGCGCAAAATTACTGTGCTCATTAACGTGCATCACACTTTGTGTACCCTTAATATACAATTTTTGTGAGTGACTTGACAGAAGCGGTAATCTTACATTAAGGGAAGTTTTAACGCAGTCCTCACTGGGAAGACATCTGTACCACTCGATACCTACGCGACGGTAACGCGTGTCGTGCACGTATAACCGACGGAAGAATTGAAGGATGTTGAGAGTCCTGCTAGTGTAGTACAACACCTCAAAGCAACGGCTGCAAACCAAGAATTCCGGCAGAACTGCAATTCCGTTTCCATTTGAGTTGAAATGAAATATGGCCAAACATTCTGGAGACGTATATATATAGTTAGGACTACGTACAGCACCGCGTCTGTGTTTATCTGTGACCTACTCTTCATGTGTCCTGCACGCGCGTGTATGCGGCATCTTTCACTGAAGACGTTCCGAAACGGATATTCCCTCTGCAAGACAACCCCAAGCCACATCCTCCAAGGAGGCGCAGGTCCACTCTACTCTGGTTACCAACCTATTGCAACATTCGATAAGCTCATTACACGTTTCAGCAATTTCTGCACGTACAGAGTAAAAAGGTCTAAGGTCAACATTAGTTCAGGTAAGTTCCAAGTGATGCTAACGTGACCACCGATACCGTTACAAAGCACGCGTATGCATCTTCGAAATCGGCGTAGCCCCAGCGGTAGCAGCTTGCCTTCAAAAACGCTGTTGTCGTGTTACGTATTCCGCTGTGAACCCCTCCTTCTTCTAACTGTGAGCGCGTTGACTATGTTAATATTTGACGTCCTGGATGTGATGTGCACGCTCCAACTGTGCTGTTGCCGGAGAGGTGTGGCGGCTGTTTATGCTTGTGTGGGACGCTTTGTCCTTCAACAGGATATTGAGAAGCTTCTTAACGACCGCGAGGCAGTACTAAAAGAGCTGCAAGAACGCGACCGCACGATAGGGGAAAAAGAGCAGCGGATATACGAGCTGAAAAAGCACAACCAGGAGCTGGAAAAATTCAAATTTGTGCTGGACCACAAGATTCGCGAGCTGAAGGGGACTATCGACCCAAAGGACAAGCAGATCCTGGAAACGCAGAAGCAGATTCAAGCGATGGATGCAGAGCTGGTTGACTACCACCGGCAACACAAATTGTCCACGTTGGAGGTGGCTCAACTGAAGTTGAAACAGCGAGCCCTACAAGACGAAATAGTAGAGCAGCGGCAAAAGCTAGCGATCTCCGCCCACCAAGCAGGGAGGATGAAAACAGATCTTTACGACTGCGCGCAACACCTGCAAGACCCCAAGCAGCTCAAGGAATCTATCACCAGACTCTACCAAAAGTACATAATCAATGGCAACACTGGCAGCAGTAGCGGTACCCGAGGAAGAAAGATGAACGATGATGTGGATGTGGACATACTTAAGGAGCTGCACAGGCAAAGAGATTATTTGGAAAAGTCTGTCGAGTCGCTAAAACGTCGCCTGGCCAAAGATGCTGAAGTCCACCGACAAGACAATATTAAACTGATGCAAGAAAATGCCTCTCTCATTTGTGAAATAAACGATCTACGGAAGGAAGTGAATACGCTACGACTCGAAAGACAGGAAGCTCGCGTACATGGTGCCCTCTATGCACACTCAAAAGCATCATCCACAGCCAAGAACGGAAATAAAACACAGAAAGCCCAACAGAAGACGGAGCAATCGCGCGCTGCCAGTGAGTCAGGTGCAACAGGACCCACAGGAGAACGAGCAGCAGCGACGGCAGAAGCTGGAGGAATTGACGCAGCAGTGGAACAGAGATCTGGTTTTCCCGCACCGCACACTACAGACAAAACTGACCGAAAGTCTTGGTCATCGGGAAGGCCGGGAACGCATGATGAAACACAGCAGTGTAGTCGACCGCAGGACTCGCCAAGACAAAGAGGAAGACCCCAGCCAATGGAAGAGAGCCTTGCCATCTCTAGCACGAGCATTACAGCATCGCCACGGCCTCCTGCAGCGCATCACAGCAATGCCACTCCACGAATGAGGACACCGAGAGACAGCAGCAGGGCAAAGCTTTCTCAGTGTAGGAAATCAGAAGTTAAAGTCGAAGATGTTCAGACAAACCACGCCGAGACCCATGCAGGCGGGGAGGCGGCGGAGGACCCAAAGGATATGCCGGGTAGGGATGTTATGAAGAGGAAGAGAGCGTGTCGATAGCACGTACACACGTGTGCGTAAGGGCATGAAGATAGTTACAGAAAGTGGATTATGACACACCTGTGTGTAAGGGCATGAAGATAGTTATAGAAAGTGGATTACGATACTAGGTTCACGAGTGGGCGTCTCCTTCCTGTGTGTATGTAAAAGTAACGAGACCGCTTGTTGCCCACCTAGCAGCTGTGACGGATCGCACCGGTGCTTCCGCCTTGCTAAACGAAACGATGCAACCTTCGCGTAACACTGTAACAGCATGTTTGCGTGGTACGTTACGACAAAGGAAGACACAAAATGTAGCACAGGAACAGCGATTCTGAGCGGCTCAGTTAATGCCACGCACAACTTGCACACGCAGTGGCCAATCCTATTTTCGAAATAGCGTTTGAAAAACTGTCGTTCTCGGGAGCTTCAACTAAGGCAGCACCGACAACGAGAGAGGCCCAAGTTACTCTTTATGCTTAAAAGGAAGAAGGTTGGCTGCGCTGGCGAGTTGGTCGGCTGTTCCGAAGAAAGGACGCTGTCGATTGGATCTGCTCTCCTACATGGAGATACCGAGGATGTGAAGCTGTGGAGGCATAAGTATTCATTAGCAATGCTTTTTCGTCTTGCCTCTGAAGCGGCTTTCACGAGAAAAATTCAGTTGAAGGCATTCACTTGTATTGACAACAGGCAAAATTGCAAGTAAAATCGTTCAGAGATTTCGTGCCAGCGATGTGAGAGGACAAAGATATTGACAGACGAAGACAGCGTGCCACGTTGGTAAATAATTGAACTTATATTAACGAAGTAGACCGGTCGGTAGCGTTGCGTCTTTTACGGAGTAATGGCGCTCGTTCGAAAGATGTCTAGTAGAATATATATATATAACGGAGTATAGGGATCGATAGAGTTGTGTTCTTTACTAAGTAGCAGCGCGCGTTCGGAAAAAGTCCAGCAGATGACGTCTGTCATTCAAGCATGCTTTGCTTGCGGCTCTCGAGTTCAACTCGGCAACTAATGTACAAGCAACGGTGCACGCAGATAAGTGAGGCAAATTTTCGTGTGGTCATGCTGTAGCAGGTGCTGCTCCTGTGAGACGCGCAGACGACGTGGGAGAGCGGTTACCACCTTCGGAATTGAAAGAGAAACAAGGTGAAGCACAAGCGTATTCAGCACTCCCAAGCTTCCACACGGCAGGTGTCACGGAGCCACAGGACCAACATGAGACAAACGAGGATCACGAGCCAGCTCAACAGCAACAGCCTCAAGTTGGGACACCGCACACTATTTCGGAACGACCGGAAGATGCAGAGCGCGGCGACGACTGCGACGAAACCCAGCTATGTCACCAAGAACCACAGCTCCTTGATCAAGACGGCGCCACTCTCGAGAAAGTGGAAGGAGGGCAGGAACTCACGCACAATCACGAATCTCGCAGCGAACAAGGCTGAGAGCAGCAACACCAGCTCTCAAGGTCTTTCGCGAGGCCTGATTCAGCAGGTTGTGCAGCTGAGAAAGGAGACGAGGAGCTGTACACGGACAACGTCGATGATTTTCTACTGTTACAGCCTCGTCGAAAACGGACGTTCACCGCATTCAAACAGTCTGTTTTGGCTGTGCTCAAACGTGCAGCATTCATCGTACAGTAAAGGACCAAAGAGACACGTGCATTCATATGTGTATATATGAATGGGGACACGTCTGTATTGACAAAGAGATAAGACTGGTGCCTGGGTACATTCAGCAGGTAGCGCCGGTGAGGGGAGGCAAGGATTGGTAAGGGGAGCACAGTATTGACTTCCTACCATTGTAGCCTTGTCGAAATGGATGTTCATCAAATTTTTACAGTCTCCTTTGTCTACGCACAAACGTGCAGCTCTCATCACGCAGTAGAGAATCACAAACGTGCGTGTATACACATATATGAATAGGGACACGTAGACTGTATTCACATCGAGGTACGACAGGTGTCTGGGTAGATCGTGTCGCAACTTACAAGGACAGCCGAGCGCAGATTTCCAGTGTAGAGACGTAGACGTGAGCACATACGCTGGTGTCACAGCGTATGTGCTGCGTATGGTATGCGCCGCAGCACCTGCAGACAGCCTGTTAGAGCAATGAGAACGGTGCAGCAGCTTAGCTGCCGTGGTAGCACCCAGCGGCGGCCAACGTAACGCATTCGCTTGGGTCATACGACTGAGCATAAATGCTGCAGTCAATGAGGAAACAGCTGGAGCTGTGGAAGGAAAACGGAAGATAACCACGTGCTGGCTATACAGCCGTTTATCTACATGTAAATTGCTGTCGGGATCAGCTGAGAAATGACAGGAGTTGTTTGCGGTTGATGTCGAAAATGAGCATCCCCACGCACACGCATGCGCATTTCTCTCGAAAAAGCCACCTGTATGTTTACCTGAGGTAATTCTTCCGTACCGTTCAACTGTGGCAATTTTTCACCAAAGAAATTTCATTTGTACTTCGCACGTGCATGATGCAGTACGCGGGACAACCCGCCGCTGATGAGACCGCACGCGGTTAATGCTCTGAAGCTGCTTAATATATTTCACACCTACGGAGAAGTACAGAAGTGCATTCACCTATGTATACTGCGCTTACTGCTGAAGATGATCAACATCGTGTCTCCCATTTCGCATGCTGGGTGTGCGAGGCTGAAGTCAAGCACACGATAGGCTTTTGAAGAACTACGCTGCTGCACACGACACCAGCTGTCCAAACTCATAGGGGAAGTACTTGACGTCTTACCACCGAAGATGGTCAGACTTTCTTCTACGAAAGAGATATGGATGGCGAAATGAAAAGCGTTGATGCTGTTTTTTTTCTTCAATATAGGGTGTGTGCGTGGACGTGTGGACGCAGTACGGAAGAACTTCCACAACACTCCTGAAAATTCGTGCATCCTAATTTCTGTGTAGCGATTTTTGCGTGCTCCCTGAGTACACACGTATGTACCTACCCTGCCTCAAGGAAACTACTAGCCAGTTTCGGATACCAAATTCAGTGTTTCACCGATTGGTGCTGCGCCAGCACGAGTTCTACCTTTCTGGGATAAAGACTGGTTGTCCACGTTACAGTGCAAGTGGAAATGGGGAATCAGTGCCTTCGGCAAATTTTACTGTGTAAACCGGTATACCATGCAGGGCCCAGGCACATGAAAGAATTCCTGCCTGTCTCCGCAGTATCATACGATGCCTTCGGCCACACACGCGCACGCATGTGCGCTGACTTCTGTCACGCGTACAAGGGTGCACTGGAATAGATATACATCGAAGAGAAGGTATTCAGTTAGACCTGAAGGGTGCAGCTTCTCCTGCCTTTTTCAACGCGTTCGTGGTGTCCTGTCACACAGCGCACTTTGTCTGAACGTGGAAAATGGGTGACAGCACGAGCAGCCCGCAGCTGAGGGATGGGAAGAATGAAGGTTTCTAGTGTCCGCAACAGTGGCAACAATATCTGCGCCAATGCCCAAATCAATGTGCCACCAGAGCATCTGTGCTGGACGTCGTCTCCGCGTGGCCCCGCCTGACGGTTACTGACGTGGTCTACACGTACAAGGAGTTCTCTGACTGCGTAACGTTATATCTCTGACTTAATGTTCTGACGTAGTCGGACCCTGAGATAGAAGCAGGTGCGCGCATACGCCTAAATGCCTGCGTCCACGCAAAATGCGCGTCCTGTGTACTTAGCACGATGTAACACGATTATCGAAACACAGCACAGACAACAGAAAATAGCGGGAGCCTCGCGTCGGAGCGCACAAGTTCGATACACGTAAATAACTTGCTTCACCGCTGATGGTGTTCAACACCGGCTGTCTTTCTTCCAGGAACTGCACGCGTATGCGTCTGTCTGCATCTTCGGCCATCTGAAGCATGTTCAAGGCGCGAAAATACAGCATCCACAACAACAAAAAAAGTTGTGAAGTACATCTACTACACGAAGTTTGAAAAAATAAAAAAAAAAACCTGGTGCTTCTGGCTGTAGTCCGTTTTCCCACCTCATTTCTTTCCTCAACGCTTGGTTCCGTCTCCGTATGCACCACATATCAGTGCGTAAGTAGACTCGTATTTCTACGCCACCGGACTAACTGCAGAGTACTACTTTCCTGAGGTCAATGTAACTAGACTTCGCGCGAGTCGGTTGCTTCTCCGACTTCTTGCTCACGTATGCCGTGGGATGCTGAAGCACGGGAGCCCCAATATCAAACAAAACACTCGAAGAAATGTAAACAATGCGCGGTCGCACACTAACAGACGGTGTGGATAGCTCAAAACTGCGTGGGGCACAGAAATGAGAGAAGTGATAAGTTGACACCGTGGAATTGCAGCCGAAAAAAAAAGACACTGAACGAGTTTCGGCTTAAATACCTGTCCCTACTGACATCGTAGCAGCTACACACGCGTGGCTGGAGAGAGTGTGCTGCGGATGTGCGCGTGCAGTGAGGTTTTTGAAATAAACTTGCGTCCTTGGTACTGGCGTTGCATACAACTACGTGCGGCCGCACACGCGGACAGGTGAGTTCCCAAAAACGAACTTTCTGCTGGGGTTCGTGGCCCGTTTAGCATTAGGCAAGGTGCTATGACGTTTTGTCTTCACTCCGGGTCACTGAACAGCGGTGATGCCGCTCGACGATGACGTGGACCACTCTTTATTTACGAAGCTTTACTACTGCCGCTGCCCCCCGTCGCTACTCCAACCTTTGCTGCACGTAGAACTCGGTCTTTGATTTTGTATCCCATCTGAATCACTTGTGCAACTCGACCCTTCTCCTGCAAGTCCAATGTCAGTGAATATTAAAACACACAAACGGCACAGTTAGGAAAGCTCTGGATTCAGACGTACAAGTATGTGCAGAGTTAAAACTTCGTATTTACGCACAGACAGATAGGATGATACGCCGCGGATCCAAATATTCACCACTCCGCAACGACGCAATCGCAAACAGTAGTGTGGGATCATACTTCACGACGGTCAGACCCAGCAACACGAAGATCTAGGCAGGAAACAGCTGCGCAGAGTACAAATGTCGAGGACGCCCGCAGTTGGCTACGCGCAACGCACATAAGTCCTTCGCCACCCTGTCCACACCTTACCATATACGTACACACCTACATGTGAGACGTGGAAACACGCGTGTGTACGCATATGTCGCGCACCACCTGGTGTTCGCAGGAATGTTTCACACAGCTGCGACACGCGGAGATGCGTGCCAGCCAAACGTGCAGATGCGACAAATACTCTGGCAGTGATTGACAAATCAGCGTCGTACGCGGTGTTTGCAGAATTGCTGCGCTGAGAGTCATGACTGATGAACTGCGCCTCTCCGCAGCACCAGCAATCACTCGCTCACGCGTAACACACAGAGACATATATGTTAGCCAATGTTTATACTTACGATACGTTCTGGCGCATCCTGCAGCTGATGACTTTGAATAAATTTCATGAAATTTTGTTTCTCTTCCGCCTGTGCTGAATACGTAAACGTGTACGTATAGACGAGTGCACACATCTTCTCGTATAGTGGAATCCTACAAGTACGAATATTTACATACGTTCCCACAGAAGCATCCTGTAGAATATCTGTGCACACCTTTGTTACGGATTTAGATAAGTAAACAAACACGTATATGTGTGTGTGAACAGGGATTTACTCAATCCAGTGATGCCTTCAAAAAAGACGGGTTTCATCAGGGAAGAGACGCCCGAGCAACGTGGCAGGGAACACCGCTTTGCATTAGTCGAGTAAAAACGTTCCTCCGGTGTACACACACCGCAGAAGTAAAGATTCGCGGCTATTCCAGCACCTACGCGGTTGACTGTGTGCAGGCAGAAGAGTCCGACTCTCCGCGGTGCTCTCCCTGGAGTCAATGAATTGGAGTTTTACTGGCGCGGCCTACCTGTGTACACGTGTATGTCCGTTTCCAAGGTAACCTACCCGTATGTACGAGTATAGGGTAACTACCTCGACAAACCTATCACGTACAGAAAAGAAAGACGCTGCGAAAACAAATGGTCCGACTTATTACTGAGGAGACTTGCTGTTCACGGGAGGCAGACTAGGTGGTGCAGTCGCCTAAATAAGAGACGTTCAACCGAAGTCCATTTCGAAGGATACGTGTTGGCACACTTCCTGCACCTACTGGCTTCGGCTGGATCCATCGGCCAAACTTGTGTTTCCCCTACGTCTGGCAAAGGGCTGTGAGAAAACGCAGGATTCCACCTTGAAGCCCCCTGGACGACTTTCCGTACTTACCTTCGTCGGGTCGTCAATTTCAAAGAGAGCCTCGTGGACCGCGGGGTCGAACACCTCTCCCGTCTGCAGGGTGTATATACACAGTACACAACACCGTGACACATATACGTGGAGAGACAGTCACACGTCGCAGGAGCCAAGCAATAGCTCGTTCCGCAAGAGGCGTCCGTGGTGCTTTTTTGCGGTGTACGCCCACTCCACAAATACGTTGTGAACAGGAATTTCGGAAAGCCACGGAAGACACGCGCCTCCTCCTGGCCGGCCAACTGCACGAGAGAGATCCGTGTGTGTGAAGTAAGTACGCCTTTTTGCTCAAAATACACACCTGCCGCTACCAACCCTCTTCAACTCCTGCGACAGCGACCGCACCGCTTCCCCCGCCACCGCCTCGGTGCACACGCAGACGCACGTGTATTATACGTCCACACACACACATATATACACAAAATTTATATACCGACGTTTAAGAAAACCCAGACGGTGGCGCACTGAGTTTTACGATATGCACACGGCAGAAGCAATCTGCCGACTTCCTGGCTCAAGCGCAGCAACACGCCAAACGAGAATCTCCGCAGATGTGGTAGTATTACTTCTGCGCATCGGTCCGCCACTCCGCGCTACCCCGCAAGCACTCCGGGAGCAGCCTGCTCCCTTGCAGATACCCTCACGTGGTCACGTCACGCGTGCGTGCACAGACGTGTTTCCGTTTCCCTCAGCCGTCATACACAGAGGGACGCCTAGATATGCTGCAGACTTGCATACGTACGTATATACTGTCACACACAGAAAATGAAACAGACAGACAGGCGTGTCCCTGGAACCTACATATATTTAATCACGTCCTACTAAGCGTAGATGCCCAGATGCAGCAACGTATAACATTTCAGCTGTGTACGAACGCGAGTGGGTGTCAGCAGGCTTCTTTCTACGGGTTTGCAACTATCTGTTAACGCTAAGAAATTTCCCAGCTGCTGGTTCTGTCCACCTGTACACAGGCATCACTCCGTAAGCGTCCGCTTGTTCAGCGTGAACCGTTTAAGAAGCCTCTACGAAGTAGCGGTCCACGTCAGGAGGTGGCACTCACACCACCGGTCCCCAGGAAGAGCGGCAGACACTCGTGAGTCAACCACAAGACGACTGATCCGTTCTGGTAAAATGCGTATACACATTTCAAGAAAGGGAATAAGTTACATGGGAACCTCTGTAGTATACAAGTGTGTGCACACGTCGTCTACTCTCGTGAGTCGGAGCACAGGGATGGAAACTTCGTTCCGTCCACAGAGACAGGCACCGTTAAAGACGGAGAGACACGTGCGTTTTCTACATGCGTGTGTAGAAAGAGACTTTCGGCTTCCGTCCGCAACAGCAGTAGTTGGTGCAGCAGCCTACGGGATCGAATTGCTGTACTCCGAAGCGATCGAGAGTGCGGTGCAGGAGAGACTCGGTCATCGCAACGCCCTCGTAGATATGCTGCAGCTGCTCGACAGTCAGACCTGTGCTGCTGCTGTTGCTGCTCGCGCTGACCGTGCCCGGGCCCCCCCCCGGTCTGCTGCTGCTGCTGGAAGGCGTGCTGCTGCTGCTGTGGTAGCGTCGCCCGCAGCGCCTTCGTCGCGTACGCCATAGAGTCCGCTACCTCCAACATGGCCTTGGCGAAGTCCGACGCTGCGTATTCTTTTGTGCGAGCGAGCTGCTCCCCGCACACCGCCAGAAACGCACAGACACCGCAACAGGAACAATCTCAGCTGCGAGGCCGCCGCGGCAGGAGGAAGGGGGGTGCACGAGCAGCGCCGCGTAAACATCGTTGAGCCAGCGCAGCAGCATGTCAGCAGCAGCAGGGCAGCACGCGTAGCAGCCGCAGGGGCAGCAGTAGCCACGACGCACCACGTGGCAACACACACGCAGCGCCTGCGTAGTCGAACTCTTGCAGCTGCAGTTCAGTCGACAAGGAACAAGCAGCAGCAGTGGCACCGCTGCCGCAGCACCGTGTGTAAGGCGCCGGAGCAGCGCAACAGCCATGGCAGCTGCTGGTCACGGAGGCGGCAGCTGGGTCACACACCTGATACAGCAGCAATACCATGGCGTTATCGCTAGAAACCGCAAAGGCAGCAGCCGTTCGCAGCCGCACAAGCAACAGCAGCAAGACAGTCGCAGCCAGTGCGACAAACACCACAAGGCACACAGCAGCGATCTAAAAGCTAGTGGCAAGCGGTTCGAGCGGTCGCAGCAGCAGCAAAGCAGCAGAAGAAATGCGGCCACCGATGTTGATCGAACAGCAGCAGCAGCACACTGACGTGTCTCCACCAGCCCCCTGTGTGCCAAAGAAGTAGCAGCGACCGACCCTGGCAGCTGCCTGGGGGACGCTGTTCGGCGTGAAGAATAGAAATGTTCTTTAGCATAAGCAAGTCAGCACGCGTTCGCGACAAAGCGAATAAAGCTGGAAAACTGCTCACGAGGAGCACAGACCCGCCATGCACTAGGCTACCAGCAACAGCGACTCACGGCGACTCCGACCCCGTCCCCCGCTCCCCTACCGAGAAAACGCCGGCGCCAACGTCACTTTTCACGAAGAGTTCTGCGCAGCCCCAGCGCAGCGCCGCTCCGCAGACAACTTCTCTTCCCCGCTGGCACTTCTCCTTTCTGTCTCGTCCATCTCCTGCCCAGCCGCCTCGGCTCGTTCTTCCCCACAAAAAGAAACCCGCGCGTGAACTTGCTCCCTCACAGAAACACCGTGGACACAGGTGCTCAACGAAAACACGTGTTGTACGTAGATTCGTCTCCGTAATCCTGTCTATAAACAGAGGAGGTGACTGGGCAGTATCGCACAACTTCCCACTGGCTGCAGAAAATCAACACGGGGCAACGTGGGCAGCAAATCAAGACTCGTGTCCCAGCAGCGTCCCCCCGGACGTGCAGGCAGCAACACCGGCATCCCGACAACGCGACTGCTTCTTCGAGTTTGCACGCAGGTGCATGTGCCTCTCTACACATAGCTGCCTGTATACGTAAAACACCCTTGCAGATACTCACATCCCTATCCGTATATACGTGGATGTATGTCAGTTCGCAGCCACACATACGTAGGCCTCTATACACAGATGTATACGTGAAGATGTAGACACAGATATGTACATACGTGTATATCTACGTTCGAATATAGCTACGCACACACATATATATGTGGACCTGCGAGTACGTCAGTCCGTAGATATATACTTGCACCTCTCTATATACAGACGCAAATGTAAATGTGAAGAATAAGCACATGCAGATCTACACACACATACGTATACGGGCATGGCCACGCATAGACACACATGGAGGCTTCTACACAAAGATGTAAATGCGTGTCTACATACGTGAAGATGTCCTTGCAGGGACACCTACAGACACATACAGAAGAACTCCAACATGTGAGGAAGACACATATATGTGCCAGTGTAGGCAGCTGCAAATGCGCGTGTATCTACGAAGATGTGCATGCAAACATATATATATACGTGTACATCGACAGATATACGCAGAGGCAGGCCGACGGCTGGAACAGGTGTGAACAAGCCCTCGACGTGCGTGGACGAAGAGCCCTCGCACTTCTACAGCGCACCCGCGGTGACTTCTTCTCTTCCCGTTTTGTCTCCCTCTGCGTGCCGCCCGGGCAGGCCTCAGGCGAGACTGTAGATACGAACAAAGTAGGACTCCCCAGCGGAAGAAATACGGGGAAGAAGCATGGAGAAGAAACGCTGCACATGTTGAGAAGACAGAGAAGGAGAGGGAAGGGCGCGCGCCTCCTCGGCAACGTCCGCAGCAGCACGTGTGTGGCGCGGCAGAGACGAGACACGGGGGGGGTCGAAGTCCCTCCACGCGCAGCGAGACGCGCAGCAACTCTGCACGGCCGGCACGCAGCCACAGCACATGCGGAGGAACGCGGAGAGACGAGGAAAGGAAGAAATGGCGGAGGACGTGCTGCAGCAGGGGCTCCACACACAGTCTGAGTCAGGCAGAGATACATGTACGTTCGTCTACAAAGCCGCGTTGTACCTCCTTCTGGTGACGGGCCCGTGCATTCTCCATGTCAGCAAGAGTCCGCAGGGCTTTGTCCTGCAGCGTTTCTGCCTTCTTTCTCAGGGCTTCGACTTCTTCGAGACACACGCGATATTTCTCCTGCAGCGTCTGCAGCAGCAGCGACAGCAACACCAGCAGCAACACAGCAGCGTGGGCCGCGCGCGGCGGCGGAGTCACACACGTAGAGCTATGCGGAGCAGCAGCAGCACCAGAGGTGCGGCATGCGGCGTGGCGCCCCAGCGCAGCAACAGCGACTGGAGTATGGGCACCCGGACAGAACGGCGGCAGCAACAGCAACAGGCCAGCGCAGAAGCAGCAGCACACGCACACAGCAAACACCCCATCGCGGAAGAATAAATACAAGCAGAAGCAGCAGCGGCAAGCAGGGTGCAGGAGCTGCTATGGCGCTGCTGCTGCCGCTCAGCCCGTGGGGCTGCTCCTGTTCTGGCTGCTGCTGTCTGTGTCGCGTAGTCCCGCAAGTCCACGCTACTCGGGGGCCGTCTTCCTCTCATTGCTGCTGTTTCCTGTTGCTGCTGTTTCTTTTGCTGCTGCTGCTGCTGTGCCCGCGGCGGCTGCTGGGCTGCCGTCGCCGCCCTGGCGGCTATCGAATCTGCTGCTGTCTCGCTCGTGCTCTGGGACTATTGCTGCTGCTGCCGCACCTCCCGCCGCTCTTCCTGCTGCGTTGCTGCTGCGCGCCTGCTGATGTGGATTGTGCTCGTGCGGGATCTCTGCGCGCAGCGACGGTCGCTTCTCCTGTTACGCTGCTGTATATATGCGACTCTCCTGCGGCCGACGTCCGTACAGGCGCCAGTCACCCGTACAACTCCGGGCAGCGCTCAAGCTGCTGCATGCGTGTGGGGGGCACCGGCATCCCCGGCCGCCCAGAAGCGGGCCTGCCTTTCTCTACATGTAGATATGGAGCTCTATACTTCAGAACAAATATGTGTATATAGCAGATTCACCTGGGGTGTGTAGCGGTGTGTGTCCTGCAGTTTGCTGCAGGCGAAGTCATGCGCATGCTGCGAAAAGATGTCCAAGGGGAGCACACATGCTTAGAATCCCGAGAGCTTCTCTCAAACACCGAGAGCTGGTCTTACCGTATAAGCATCCTCGGCCGCGGCATCGTCAGCAGCGCCGTCTTGGTGAGACTCTGAGGCAGCTGCTGCTTGTTTGTGGGGTTTGCTCTCGTACGCTGCTGCTGCTTCTTCCTTAATTTGGGCACTTGCTGCAGTTGCTGCTTCGCTCGGTGCTGGGGGTTTCCTTGCACCTGCGGGAGCCGCAGTCCCACTAGCGGCTGCAGCGCGTGCGGCTACAGGCGAACCTGCGGCGCGGGACGCGCCCGAAGGGTCTTCTTCCTCCTGTTGCTGCTGCGCCTCTCCCCGGGAGCCGGTGGGTGGGTTGGTTCCGCCTGCTTCAGAAGAGGGGGTCGCTGCTGTCTCTCTGCTGCTGCTGCTGCTGAGGTATCGGCTGCCGGAGCAGCAGATGCCAGTCCTGCTCGGCAGGGAGGAAGAGTGTGCACAGGGTACACCGGCAGCAGCCCCAGGGGGACAGAGAGACTGCAGCGCAGCAGCAGAGCGCCGCAACGCGGAGTAGCGAGGAAGAGAAAACGCAGAGGCAGAAACTGAGGTTCGTTCGCCTGCTCCTCCGCCTGCTGCGCCCCGTGTGGGGTGCTGCTGCTGCACACAGCGCCGCGTGACGGTGGCGTTGGCTGCTACAGTCCCAGCAAACGTAGAGCCAGCAGCGCCCGGCAGAGCAGCAGAAGAACCGCCCAGCCCACTGGCAACTACTCTCTGCAGCGCGTGTCTTCTACACGAAGCAGCTGCAGCATATGAGGGCGCGAGGGAAACACGCCGCAGCAGAGCTGCTGCATGCGCTGCAGCAGCAGCGGCACCGTGGCGGCAGGCGGTAGTAGTCATGCTGCAGTGTGGGGCCGACGCAAAGACGCAACGGCGCGACAGCACACGCCCCCAGAAGGGAAGAAAACGCTGCAAACAAACTCTGGGGGAGGCCTGGAAGAACAGCCCGGCGAAGAGAGAGACGGCGGCGGCAGGGGGCGCGGAGAACTGTTCGAGCGGTGTAGGAACGACGCTGAATAGGCAAAGATATCATTCGCAGCCGCTGCGTTGGAGGAGCAGTGAACACCAGTTTTTCTCTCGCCCCAAAGGTGGTGTACGTGCACCGGAAAAAAGGTTCAAACTCACATCCAGGCTTCGCGGCGAGCTGCAGCACGGCAGCACAAGCGAGAGCGCGGCGGCCGCCGCTTGAGCCGGGACTCGAGCAGTAGCGGCGGCGGCATGCAGCCGTGGTTGGCGGCTCGACCTGTTTCGTTATATGCAGGTCGAGGTGTAGACGGCCGTTCCTGAGGAGAAGAAAGTACCTCATGCACTGAAGGCGTCCATGGCGTCTCATTAACAGAAATACTCGCATCACTGCACACGGAGAAGAGGATGCCTTCTGCTGTTCAAAGGAAGTCACCTTGTGACCCAGCAGCTGCACAGGGTTCACAAGGGTGTGTGCTGCTCGGGCGGCGACCACCGCCAACGCGTGTGGCGCCGCAGTTCCTGCTGCTGCCGCTGCTGCAGCTGGTAGTGCTGTGGCTGCTGCTGCTCCTACCGGAGCCTGTAGTGCGGCATCCGCTGGTATTATTGCTGCAGGCAGGGCCGCAGCTGTCGCGCGACTGCAGCAACCTTCCTGCCGCTGGGGGCTGCAGTCCGACTGTTGGGCTGGGTCTGCAGCTGCAGTCCCCGATGCTATCGTTCTGCACTGCTACTATTGCCTGGCCTCGTCTGCTGCCGCGGGCCCCCCTCACCTCTTGGCAGGACAAGGGTGCCGCTCGGATTCGACTGCTGCTGCTGCTGTTGCTGCTGGTAATGCGGCTCTCGGCACTCCTTCTGTATGCTGGTGCTGCGGCGGTCGCGGCCGCCGCTCGATTCGTCACTCTCACCTGCCTGAAGGCAGCAGCTAGCTGCGGTAGCGCTTCAGCTGTCTACTCTGCTGCGCTGTCCCACGCGATGAACGAATCTGTATACGTGTTGTACCTGCCGCGTACACACGCACATCTTTCCGCAGATGTACGCGCACCTACACACGTGCAGCAACGGTAAACTGGTGTAGTTTTGCGCTAAGTCGATTCGACTGCGACATCTGCAGTTACGCAATCGTCTATACCCCATTCTCTCCACTCGCAGATCCACGTTTACTCTGTCGAGATGTATCGGTTCGTCGCTAGATACGAACGCACCGCCGAAGTCCGCATGAACCACCAGACACGGCCGGAGGGTAGACACACGCGTACCTGGCTGTCAGCTGCTACGACGTGCGTGTCGCTGGGGGACTTAGGCACCATCAGATCTCTTCTTCATAAAAACCGGTAATCCGGCTAGTGCATAAGGCTCCGCAAAAGAGTAGAAGCGCTTGTACTCGTCGCTGTTGCCCCCTACGACGCGTACCACGACCATTCCTACAAGCGCGCGACTTTCCACCTCATTCGGGGAACTAGACACCGGCAGACTCCTTCGATGTAGAAACCAGGAGTCCAACTCGTAGATGGGGCTCGACAAACGACCCAGAATAATTCACTTGCAGAAAAGGCCATTTCAACGACTCGGCAGCCGCCGGAACTCCCGGCAAACGCATCGGCGTGCGGCTACGGAAAGATGCGCAGTAGAGCAGGCGCTGCAGCACCTCAGGGGGTCTTCAATATTTCGGGATATGAATTGTCCCCAGAAATATCATTCATGTAGAACTACCCGTGCACACAGACGCAAATATTGACAAACAACTGTGTGAATCTACTACTACATACACGTATCGCCTTATCAATAGTATGTATGCACACACGCATACATACGTGTGTGCGCCGTGTTACTAGCGAGTCCGCTTGTGCATGTCCGTCAATCTAGTACAGACGTAGATATACAGAGAGGCGGAGAAATACGTTATCCAGCCCAATAGAATGCAGAGAGATGTAGACGCTGAAGGATTGACTGCGGCTGCTCCCGCTGGCGGTGTTGTGCACACTGGTCCGCCGGGACATAACGGCACGTCTTGGCACGACGGTCATCTGCTGCTGCTGTTCTCACTTTGCCGTGGCCTCTCAAAAGCAATGCCACTGCGGGAATTCTTGGTCTGCTCTGGCTGTGCTCCACCTGCCTCCTTAGCTCCTGACGTCCTTGGTGCAGTTGCGCGCTCAACGCTGTGGCATATCGTCCTGCTGCTGTCGTCTGAATGGACGGTTTCTCCCGGCAACGACTACGGCTGCTTCTACATTCATCCTCGTGCTGCCTTCATTACTGCACCCTGTCCCGGCAGGAACAGCAGCTCCCTTGCTCCTCTTGCAGGTGGGCCTGCCCTGCTGCTGCTCCTCGTGAGTCGCCGCTAACGAAGCAGCTGCAGCAGACGAGATAAACGCTGCAGTGGCAGCGCAACTGAAATTACAGTCCAGGCTGCCAGCAGCATCAGACTTCCGTCATCCAGAGGCTCGCCCTTACGAAGCCAGCAACCCAGCGCACAAAAGAAAACCAGCTGCAGCGCCCGTGTCCAGCCGCGCAACATACACACATATCCACCTATCATGAAACATAGCAGTGTGTCTCTCCCTCGGTCCGTATAAATACACACAATTATTGATGTGATGGGCGTGTACGTGCCGTCTGAGTAACACTTGTATACAGGTGTGTTTGTACACTACTAATAAGATACTGAATTTATGTGTACGAGTACACACACACACACACACATACACACACCGCCGTCCCGACCGCTGCAGACCGGTGTTTCCTGGTCTAGATACCGCGTCGTTAGCTCCTGATTCTACATACAGGCAACTCGAGGGAGAATTATCATCCTTATTCTTCTTCTGTTCGTACTGGTGCTGCTCCTCCGCTAGCTGTTGCGGGTACTTGGGCGCCCTGCGCAGCTGTTCGGATTCGTTTGTCAAGGCACACTCAGAAGCACATCAGTCACGGCGTATCATCAACTCCTGTTGCACGTATATCGTGTTCTACCCATTCTGGCTCAGTATTTACTGTTGGGAGCGCATATGTCCGCAGATATACATATATATATATATATACACACACACAGGGTTTGGTTTTCTATTGAGCACATACGTGTTCGATTGTATTATACTCCCTGCAAATTCCTGGTATGCGCATGTGTAGGTCCTACTCCTTATAAATGACTAAACATCTTTAGAGGCGTGTGCCCAGCGAGTTATGGCACAATACGTGGATACGTGTCCGTCATTCCCGGTTAGCTACGCGAATAGATCAGCAGAGGTGTATTTACGTCTACGTTCCCATGACTGAAAATCTTTGCTAGCTGTGTCTGGACTCCACTGACTATCCACTTGACTTGAAAAAGTACACAAATGCACACAGCGTGTACGAGCAAGAAGGCAGTGGCACACTTTATTTAACTACCTGTGTGCATGGGCCTCTTCTCAGCCGTCTGTGCAGCCAGCAGGCGCAGCTACCTATGTATATATCCCCCTCGGCTCTCCATACGCGCTGCGAATTCTCTCCTATCCCCTTGAAGGTTCGCGTCTATCCATGTACAGAGGTGTGTCTCACGCGTCTGGCAAACATTCCAGATATGCACATATATACATTGCTTATTTACATTTGTTCCCACTTACAGACTACTGAATTAAACGACTACATGGATGTGCGGTGGTGGTTCTGTGGTGCAGGACGCAGTAACAGGATTTTACTAGGGACTTCTTGAACATGTCCAACTAACCACATGGGTGTTCACCTGATTCTGTGTCTCGGTGAGTCCCCGCATGGAATACGGCTGTATATCTTTTTACACTTGTTATACGGCAAACGGATACGCACAGACTGTACAACGCTGTCGCTACATTGTAGACACCCGGGCGCCAACAAGTAGGAGTGCTGCACCTCTGGTGGGCCGGTGTACAATCCTGGTCATCACTGCAAAGGTGCTTTCCTCAAATCAACTACACTGTAGCTCTTGATTCTGGCCATATCCCTTGCACGTCTACTCTCACGCGCGCACAGCTTGACAATCGTTACCGCTTTGTGTACATCTTTTTGTTTTCTTCTCTACATCTGGACCCTTGTGTACCGCCTTCCACTTATTAAAACCGTTAGTGGCACACTACACGTGCTTCGCTCAGTGCCTCACTTCGCTCACTGCCTTGGTGTACATATACGCACTGCCTTGGCGTACGCTCACGGCCTTACTTCGCTCACTGCCTTGCTTCGCTCACTGCCTTACTTCGCTCACTGCCTTGGTGTATGTGTACGCACTTATATCTGTGTGTGTCACATGTTTCTGTCAAGAAATAAGACTAAATCCACAATCCCAGCCTGGGTTCCCATACGCGTGTGTCTCTAACAAGAATATGCATTCCTGCATCTGGGAACACATGTGTATGTGTGTCCGTGCGAGCCTCTGTAGCGTCTCAAGTAATCTTTGTCTCGTCCACTGTCCAAAGGGCCTCTGAGGAAGTATCCAAGGCCGTGTACCAATATACGTGTGTACGTTAAGCGAGTAAAGAAGAAGTCTTACGTGGCCGTCAGCCTGTACTTCATGTACACACGCTTTTCTTCATCCCCCCCTCTGGAAAGTGTATACATGCCTACAGTCTTCACTGCACACAGAGAGGTTGCATTTCCAGCTATTTTCCCCAGATATGCATTTTCCCTTTCTTCACCATGTATACTGGACATTTCGTGTTGTTTGGTCCACGCAGGTACATGTGCAGACGGTCGGATTCTGGGTCTGTGTCTGAAGAGCGAGCAGGTGACCTTGTGCTTGTAGATGCGTATACGCCACCGGTCCGAGGATGATTTGTATCTTAGCAGCACCCTTTCTACCTATTAGTTTTGATGCACCACCCGCCTACTGGAAGCCACACCTTCTGCAAGAGTGTCACGTTCAGCAGCAGGGTGATATGGTGTATCAAACGGCAGCAAGAGCTCGTTTCCGCCTCACCGGTGGGAGGGGCTCACAGCTGCACTGATGCTACTGTTGTCCTGCTGTCGACTCGACGGACGCAGAAGAGGAGAAGTATCTTTGTAAGATGGGATCTATATATATATATATAGTGTGGAAGACAGTTCAATCGATCACTTCGCATGTGGAAGCAAATGCAGCAGAAGGGGACCGAGTGCTGCAGGAGCAGCAGAAGCGGCATCCTTCCAGCAGCGTTGGCCCGACCATCGGCAGTGACAGCAGTAGTTCGTGGACCGCAGCAGCAGGATAGCTGCAGAAGCGAGACCACGTGCGGGGCGGGAGCAGTCGTATCAGCATCCGCTTCCAGCTCGACGGACAGACTCTGGAAAGATATGGGAACAACAGAAAAAGGAATGTATACTCTACCACGACTGCGTGCGTGATCAGCGGACACGGGGGTTACGGCGGGGTTCTAGTGAATTCGTGTCCACCAGCAGTAGGTGGACGTCCTGCAGGAAATGAATTCTGTGCCACAACACAGTTTGATCGTTTCCCTTTTAGTGACTCGAGGGCCTTACCCGTCACATTTGCACACATCAGGAGCACCTTCGCCTTGTGGCAAGTGCCATCAGGAACAGCGACTGAAGCCAGTAGGAGCAGCAGAAGACCGCAACAGCAGCAGCAGAGAGCAGCGGCTGCAGATGCAGAGCACTAGGGGGAGCAGCTGCAGGGGACAGCAGGGACCGCAGAGGCAGCAGCGGCAGAAGGCAGCTGTAGCAGAAGGTACGAGTCGTTCTGGTGGGGAGCAGCAGAGAGCTCAGCAATGGAGTGGGTGAAGGAGCAGCAGCGGGGTAGTTTCACACCACTGCAGGTACAACGAGCCGCCGGACGCGCCGCGGCAGCTGCGGCGATCGTGGGCCTCAGCAAGCACCCGCAGCAAGAGCCGCACACATGGTACGTCGTAACTTCGAGCATTAAGGAGAGACGCGAGAGCGGCGCGGGCGTGGCTTTGCCCTAGTTGCAATGCACAGTGCCGACGCGGCCGCAGCACCGTACGGCAACAGCAACAACAACAACAACAACCGTATGACGCTTCAATCGCAGCACGAACATGCCCAGCAGCACTGGTCGCAAAAGTATTTGGCAGGAAGAAGAGGAGAGGCAGGAAGGAGGGCAGCGGGCGCACGGGCCGCGGCACCGGTAGACCTCACCCCAGTAAGCGTAATGAGTAGTGGGGCTACCGAATTTTTTGCAGGTTGTACATGTTGCAGCGGTGTGTTGTTCAGCAGCAGCGCGTTGTGGCACCGCTGTCGCCGTCTACGAACACTGGCCGCAGCAACAGGAGGCCCCTCTGCAGCCTCGTAGCACATCCCACAACCTAGTTGCTTCAGCAGCACTCCTAGCAGAGCAGCTCTTCGTGGTGCTGGCCGTGTACTCGACACCGTTGGCCCCTACGTTTCTTGCGCGACAGCTTTCGACAGATTAGGAGCAGCACGATCTCCAGTGTGGCACTCGTCTTCCACTGTTCCTACTCGGTAGGCCGTCTGCACAACCCCGCCTCAGAACACAGCATCAGAGAAGTCCGCAGGCCCCTCAAAATCCGCCGGTGCTACTCATTGTCACTCACTCTGCGTGCGGCAACTACGCCGCTCAGCTCGCCCTGCTGCTGGTGGCCGCGCTGCTGGTGCTGCTTGGGCGCCATGCGCCCGCACTCGCCGTCGTCCCGCCGTGTCGCTAACGGCGCCGCTGGTATGGTGCCGCCCGTGCTCGGGCGGTTGTTGCACTAGCTACTGCTGGTGCTGTGCGAGCGCCTACGAATGTACGCGCTGCTCATGTGTATCTGCTGCTATACAGCCGTTCTGAAGAGCTTGCAACAGAGTACGATAGTAGGTCACCTGCGTAGGGTCACCTGCTGCAGTGCTTGGCTGCAGTAGCACCGGGCGCCACCGCAGCAGCTGCAGCAGCTGCAGCACCTGCTTGTGCAGCGTTATTGCGTCGAATAGAGTGTCCTGCAGTCGCAGCTTGCCCGCAGCGAGGCAACCACCAGCGTGAGGAGCAGCAGCGGTGCAGAGCCCAACAGGTGTGAAACGCAGCAGCGGCAGACAGCTGCAGCAACAACCGTGAACGGCCGCCGCAACGGGACGCTGAGGCAGCCGCAGAGCGTTTAAAGCAGCATGTCGAAGCTGCAGTGTTGCAGCAGCAGCAGCTGGCAAAAGACACAACATACAAAACCTGGTTGCAAACGCAGGAAGAGAGATGTGAAGGGGCACTAGCAGGAGCAGCGGCAAAATCATCAGAGGCACCGCTTGAACATTGCCGCGCCCTTTACCAGACGGTACTCACCAGCGAAAGCGTAACAATAGTAGTAGTGGTGACAGCAAGAGTTGCACCAGCAGAGTTACTAAGAGCAGCGACGCAGAAGAGCTCCCACAGCAGTAGCGTAAAAATCAGCACGGATAGTCGCAGTTGCACCACCATCACAACGAGTAGCAGCAGCCGGGCTGCGTTAGCTTTCTGAGCGACAGCGAGAAGATTAGCGGATTCCGTAGAGCAACGGCTTCAGCGAAGCAGAAAAATTGCAAACAGGTGTAGTACAGTCCCGCAGATTACCCAGAATCGGCTGAAGCAGCAGCGGCCACACTGACTGCAGAGTCGAAAGCAGCAGCAAAAGAAGCTGGCATGCCATCAGACGCAACAGCGCCTTCGAAAAAAATGTTGTGGGGAGTGTCTACACCTGCTGCCCCGTGGCAGCAGTTGCAATCACGGTCACGTCGCCTGGAGCAGCAGGCGAACCAGTTGTGCGTGCAGTGGCAGCAGCAGCGAAGAGTGTCTCAGCACCAGAAGCAACTGCTTCATTATCGGCACTTGCTGCAGCAGCCGCGGCATCAGCAAGTGCATCTTTACCATCCGCAGCAGGCGTACCTGCCTGTGCAACAGCAGCGGCAGATTTTGAATGTGCGGCCGCGCAAGTCTTCCCAGCAGTTGCTGGAGCCCTTGTGTTTGCAGCAGCGTAATGCCTGGGACAACTGGCGACGGCTTACCCGAGGCTGTTTGTCTAGGCTCTCCTGCTTCGGCTGTAGCACACCTTGTTGTGGCAGCAGAAGATACGACTACAACACATTCAACAGCAGCAAGAGTAAGAGACGCTGCTGCAGCAGGGAGCGAGGCGGCAGCAATACCAGTAGCAGCCACACACGGCGAGCGGAAGCGGAATGGAGAAGCAGGACAGTGACGGTAACGACTAGGGAAGTCAGCTACACGAGTTGTCTACCAGCAGAAAGAAATGACGACGGGATTGGCACCAGGCAGTGCAGCAAGCGCAGCAGCGCCACCTGCAACAACACCGGCGTAGCCAACAGCAGCAGCAGCAGTAGCAGAACTGCAGGCAACGGCAGATACTTCGTAGGGCAACTAGGCACGGACCGCAGCACCGTAGCCAGTGCCTTCACGAGGACGTACAACATTCTGCCATACACTAGAGACAGCAACAGCGGCCAAATCAAAGGACGCTACAGAAGCACGAGCGCCAGTGTTTTCTCCATGAGAGGGTCGCAGCACGTGACGCTGGGGCTACCACCTACAAAGACGAATGCAGCGCAACGAGCTGCAGGCTGCGGGTCAACTGCCATATTTCCTACTTCCGTCGCTGCTGCTGTTGCTGCACTCGCTGCTCCTACTTCCGTTGTTGCTCGACACTGGGGGTTTTGCCCGCTACGCGCCAGCCATCAACTGCAGCCTGCAGCAAAACCCACCGCTGCGGTGGTCTTGTCAGCCGCCCTAGCCACACAGAAAATGTCAGCCTGCTCCCCGCTTGAGGCAACAGCGGCTTCCGCATCCACAGGAGCTTTGGCAGCAGGTCCACCCGGTCAACCAGCAGCAGCGAGAGCTTTAATACTGCTGCGGAGGTCGCTCCATGGCGCGGCATCGCGACTCCCCACAGCGGCAACAACAACATTACAGGCCCATACGAAAGCAGGAGCGCGCTGGATAGCCTCGACCGCCGGAGCAGCAGAGGCAGGAGCAGCCGCGGGAGAGACATCAGCAGCGAAAGTGGGTGCGGACGCAGCAGCAGGAGAAGCGGCAGCAGCAGCCGCAGCTCCAAAGGAAAAGGAGGAGAAGAAGAAGGAGGAAGAGGACGAGGAGGAGAGAGAAACTATAGAAGTAGACGTGCTGATTGTGGGAGGTGGGGTCGCCGGGTTGTCTGCGGCAATTCGTTTGAAGCAACTGGAGCTGCAGTATCACCAACACCTTCTACAGCAGCAGCAACAGCGCAGTCCTCGCCAGTCTTCTGCGTCTTCCGCGTCGTATCCTGCTGCTTGTCTCCCTAAGCCTCTACGTGTGTGTGTGATAGAGAAAGGTGCTGGCATCGGTGCCCACGTACTATCTGGCAACGTGTTTGACGCTACAGCGCTGGACGAATTATTTCCTGGGTGGAAACAGGTCAAGCAGCAGAAGGCTGCTGCAAGTCGTGGTAGGGCTGCGCCTGTTGCTACTGCTACTGCCCACGAAGGTGGTACGACTGCGCATTCTTCCCCTGCCGCGGCTTCTCTCTCTTCCGCTGAGGCTTCCAGCAGTCCTTTTCATGCTGCTACGGGAGAAATTTTGCCTTGGCCTGCCTCTACGTCTGCTGCTACTGCTGCGGCTGTACCTGCTAGTTCTGCTGCACTTCCTATTTCCACTGCTGCTGCTGGGAACGCTCAAAGCTGGCCGGCCTCCGGACACCCCAGCCCTCCTGCTGCGGCCGCTGGTGCATCCCACGGGCGCCCTCCTCCTGCTTCTGCTACTAGCACTTTTTCTCCCTTGTTAGCCACGACTACAACTGCTGTGCCTCCTTCTTCTTTCTATTCTGCCGCTGGAAGTGCTCGTGCTGTTGCTGCTTTTCCGACTGTTGTTGGTGCTTCTCTCCCAAGTCCGTCTTCTTCTTGTCTTCCCCTTTCAGATCTATCTGCTGTTGCTGCTCCTCCTCCTCCTCGTGACGCTCCCTCTACGCCTGGGGCTGCTCTTTCCTCGTTTTTTCCTGCTGCCGCCGCTGCTGGCGGCGCAGACAGCGACCCGGCGAAGCTGCTGCGTGCTGCAGCAACAGCTCTGGACGGAGGACCGCCTGTCGAAACTCTCGTGACAGATGAAGAGCTGCTGCTGCTGCTGCATCATCAACCGCAGAAGAAAAATATTTGGGTGCCCCACAAGGCGCTGGACTTGCCGCTGACGCTGTTGCCACGAAAATATAAAAACACAGACAGCAGCTACATTATCAATCTAGGAGATCTGTGTGCCTGGCTCGCTAGGGTTGCTGAGGAAATTTACTCTATAGATGTATTTCCGGGTAAGTTGTTTTTCCTCTCTCTCTCTCCCTCGTCTTGCTTCCCTTTCTGTTCTGACCGTCCCTCTCCCGTTCTTCTGGCCCTGTTTCCGTTCCCTCTCTTTCTCTTCTCGTCTCTCTTCCTGTTCCTCTCGTCCTTTCTTTTTTCCTCTCTCTCTCTGTGGAGGCTGTTTTCTCTGTTTCCGTCTCGCTCTGTGTCTTCCGTCTTTCTGCTCCGTCCTTCTCTCCCTCTTCTTTTTGTTTTTCTCTCTCTCTCCCCGTCACTGTTGCGACTGCTAGACCTGAGTTTCGCTAGCGTTTCACGCAGCCAGACAAAGTGGTGTGTAGTCTCTCAGCCTTATCGACCGGACGAAGCCACGTACTGCACAGACGTGTGACTGATTGTCAGCTGCGTCAGTGTACGTACAAATATTCACAAACACGTACACATTTATATTTATGTGTACGGCAACGCATAGCAATGGGTATACCGTTGTAACTTACCTCCGTATTCACAAACACGTACACACACATATTTATATATAGGCTTGTATGCATGGAAGTGTAGCTGCTGTTGTCAGTTGCGTTATTATACAGGTATCCACAGACACACGTACTTTTATAAATACGTATGTTGTATGCGTACAAATGTGAATTACTATTGTGCAGATATCTACAAACAAATATACTTTTATAAATGTGTATATGTACACGCATAGAAATGCAGATGTTGTTGTGAGCTGCCTCCGTATACATCGACTTCTACACAACACACAAACATTTGTGTCTATCCATGTATGTGTACATAAATATATGCACCGCGACTCCGATTGTGTGTACAAAGGGCCGATGGCATAGCTATATACTACTGCCTGCTACAAGATATCGAGTCAGGCCGCCATACGTGTCCGTGTGTGGGTAGTAGCTTTTTAACACCAAGTTCACGGTTAATCCGTCTCTTTCTTGTCATTTCTTACGTCCTCTCACTACGTAAAACTACCTTCGCGGACAGACGTATGTATGCACCGTTTACAGTGTGGAAAGAAACGACAGAAGGAGGAGATCGACAAACAGAAGTGCAAGCTGTAGCGGCTCTCTGCTGCCAGTACAGCTTTTTGCTGCCAGGCTGCCGCTAGCGGGCACGCTGGGAGGCTCCTCTGCTCCAAGGGCGCACAAATGCGCTGCTGCTCTGCTTTCCGCCATAGACACCAAAGAGCTTGGGAAGGGTTCTTTTCTGCTGCTGCTGCTGCTGGAGGGCGCGATGTACATTGGCCCGCGCCCCTGTGTTTCCGATGCTTTGTTCTCCTTATTGTCTCCGATTGATCTGTCCTGCTGTCGGCAGGTGTTGCTGCTGGTGCTACTGCTGCCCTCCCCAGTCGGTCGGGCTGCTGTGTTTGTGGCTGGTGCGGCTGCTGCTGCTGCTGCCGCAACCGCAACTTCAGCGACCAAGGTGCTCGTGCTGCTGCTGGTGCTGCTCTTGCCTTTGTGTGGCATCTGCTTAGTCTGCTGCCCGTATTCCTCTTGCTGTTGCTTGTGCTCTCTGTGTTGCTAGGGTTGATAGAACCGCTGCTGCTGTTGCTGCTGCAGTGCCTGCGACTATCGCTCCTATTCCTGCTGTTGCATCCGCTTCTTTTCGTGCTACTGCTGTTCTGCTTCTGTATTCTTTCTGCTCCTGCTGCTGCTACTCGTGTGCGGCTGCTGCTTGTTGTGCAGGGTTTGCAGCAGCAGAGCTCTTGGGGAAGCGGATAGACGAGGCAGAAAGTCTCCCGCCCGTGCCGCTGTCTCGGGTGTTTCCTGCTGACGCTGTGTTTCCTGGTGCCTGTCCTCCCGCTGCACTGCGCTATCCTCGCTCGGTCCGGCGTCAACAGCAACAGCAGCAGAAGCGCCAGCACAAACGCCTTCGCGAAATGCAGGTGCAATTCTGGCAGCAGCAGCAGCAGAAGCAGCACGGCGACACGGCGCAGCAACCGGGCGAAGCAGCGCAGCAGCAGCAGTGGGGAGCGCAGCGTGAGGAAGGTGGGCCCCGGCAGCAGCGCGTGAAGCAGGACTCGTGGAAGGAGCTCCAGGAGTCGTGGGCAAAGCTTCGAGGACACCCTTGGTATATCTGCGGCGTCCGATTGGCAGCAGCAGGGCTGCAACGGGACGGGAGCAAAGCCGAGAGCTACGTCCCTGGAGCCGACATAAGAGGGAAGCAAGTACTGCTGGCGGAGGGCTGCTGCGGCTCTCTGTCTGAGCAAGCGATATCGTTTTTCGGGCTGCGCCACACGCAGCGGGAGTTTGTCTCTGGGGCGGCAGCAACAGCAGCAGTCGGCAGCGTTGCGGCAGCAGCCGCAGCAGCGGTGACGGCTCTAACTGGGGCCACAGCGAAGGCTACTGCCGTCGCAGCGGGCGTTGCAGGCGTCTCAACAGCAGCAGCGACAGCAGCGACGGCAGCTGCTGCTGCAGCAGCAACGGGAGAGCTGGCAGCGAGCCGCCCCCAGTACGTCGCCGAAAGTAACCCCGCACGTGCAGCGGCAGCAGCAGCAGACAAGGGGGCGAAGCCCCAGGTGTTTGTCCCCCACCCAGACAGCGAAGCACAGCAGCAGCAGCACAAGCAGCAGCTGCAGCGAGCCATCAAAATTCAGCAACAGCAGCACTTGGCCTTCTTGTCAAGTCGCGGTGTCAGTGCATCGCTGCTGGAAGGCTACGAGAAACGTCGCTACATCTGCTGGGGTGGAAGAAAAGCAGCTGCTCGCTACCGTTGTCCACAGCTGTATGCCTTAGGTAGGTGACAGAATCGCGGCAGCACCTCATCAGAGAGAAAATTGAAGAAGGGAAAAAATGGTACCGGAGTCGTACTTCGCTTCAAAGATGTCTGCGTTTGTACCCGTGTTTGCGTCTTTTTGCCCACAGACACATATTTATGCACACGTAGAGAGAGAGAGATTCAGCGGAAAAGACACAACGGAGCCCGAGAGAAAGTCAGAGAGAGGGAGAGAGACACAAATAGGGAGACGGGGAGAAGAGGAAGCAAACGGGAAAGGCGAGAGAGAATAGACAGCGAAGCAGAAGCGAGACAGCAAGAGAAGAGAGAGTAGCTCGCGTGTCCCTCGTGTAGCAGCTTCTACTAATAAAAAGCGAAACAGCAGCATTGATCCGTAGGTAGAGGTTGGCAGACAGGACTGCCGACGCGGGTGTGTTCCTGTGTGTGTATGTGTGTGGCTGACACGCGCTAATTCTCTGCGTGCGAGCATCCGTCTACAGCCGCAGGGAAATGTGCCTGCGCAGGAGAGTGACCTTTTCCCGTCTCCGTCCAGGAGTGTAGCGGCAGTCGGCCAGGCGCGGGTGTATCTGCGCAGGTCTAGACACAGTGACGCAGACCTTAATAAGGTGAACACGGGCCGGGGTGGCTGACTCCCGTTTCTAGACACGTGCGAGTCTTATTTGAGAATGTGTGTCTAGTTGCGTCCGGAGACCGTGCGCGCGGTGTACAGACACAGCAGCGCACGCTCGGCCTCCGGCTTAGACAGCTGCTGCTAGCCTTTGTCGAGGATTCATCGGGTAATGCCGGCAACGTCTCTCTGTATTTGTCTCTCTCTGTCTCCTTCACAGGAAGAACAGCAGAGGCCACCCCTTGACAGAAGGAAGCAAAATCCTGCTGACTGCTCGTACGCGTAGATGTCGTTGTTCCGCTATTGCAGAGCATGCGCACACGCAACGTAACGCCCTCCTGTCCGAGCGTCATCACAGTAAAGTAGGTACATATGTACATACATACGTATATATATATGTGTAAAGATATATAGAGACATAGATAGATAAATAGGTTTCATAGTTATACATATATTTATGTGTGTGTGTGTACAAGTAGAGGCAGCCGTCTGTGTGTGGGGCTTGTGGACGTGTCCTCGTGCGAAAGAGCAGCAATATTTCCACCTGGAGAAAGCGAGAGTGTAATTTTTGCAGCAGGTAAGCTGGTGCCTCTGTCTGTGTGTTACGAGGAAGAGGCAGTTTCCGCAGGTGAGAGTCCCCGCGCGCAGAAGCGAAATTTCTGAAGACGTGCAAGTGTCACATATGCATGCCAGGGGCACATGGCAGCAGCACAGGAGGGCGGTCGTTGCGACGGCACTGCTGTCGAAGTCTGCAGCGACGAGTCAGAGAAACACCTCGCAGTGGCATGCGTGCGCGTGCTACTCTACAGGATGGATTTTCATGTTGCGACTTCTCTCTCACTATATATATGTATATGTATATATAGACACGGGTGCAGCAGCCGGAGTCGTGGCAGGGGCTGTCGATGGCAGCAGTAGAGGCATGTACGAGTGTTCACACTGCGCCCTCAGCGTGCTGCACCGCCGTGCGTATACCCTGCCTGCAGAAGGCGACGCAGTGACAGCAGGACTCGGGATCAGGACGAACGAGTAGCGCAGCCGCGGCATGCTATCCTACATATATATATATATATATATATATGTGAAGACGCGGGAAGCAGCTTGGGCGAGTCCTGATTAGCACCGCGGTACGTGGTATATCTCTACGTGTGTGGTGTGAGACACAGCCACGGGTTGCCGATATATGTGAGGGAGACCAGCAGTATTTCCGTGTGGAGAAATGAAAGAACTTTGCTGCCAACAGAGACTCGCAGAGCAGTGCGTTCGGTCTCTTGCTGCGTAGGGTTGAAAGAAGTATGGCACGTCAAGCCGGAGAAGCATGCCCCCGGGAAGGTTGTGCACACCGTGGGGTGGCCGCTTCGAGTCCAAGAGTACGGCGGCGGCTTCATCTACCATCTCGATGATAGTAGCGACGACAGCAGCAGTAGCAGCGTCAGCGACAGCGGCAGCAGCGACAGCGCCAGCAACAGCAGCGACAGTGGCGGCAGGAGGAGCTGCAGAGTGCTGCTAGGATTTATTGTAGGACTCGACTACGAGAATCCTCACCTGCGGTAAGCGAGATATATGTTGCTGCTGCTGTCGTTGTCGTTGCAGCCCTGCTGCTGCGCAGTCTCTCCGTTGCTGTCGGCGCAGCAAAGGGCCATTCGTGCTGGAGCTGTGGCACCTCTTCTTCTTCTGCTGCTCCTTCAGTGACCCCTGCAGCGGCAGGACACTGCACCTCAGCAGCTGCCGCTCTTCCTGCCGCTGCATCCTGCGGGGGGGACCCTGCTGGCGCACTTGTGTTGCTACCGGTGCTAGAAACACACAAGGCGATCTCTCTGTTGTTGCCGCAGCTGTGGCGTCGCCGTGCTGTCGTTCCTGGTGGTACTGCAGCCGCTGCTTCTTCCGCATGTTTCTCTTGGTGTGGCTCCTTTCGGTTATCCTCGCTAGCTTTCTTCTTCCTTTGTTCGCCGCGTCTGCTGCTGCTTGTGTTGGTGCTGCTTCCCTTCGCTGTTGCGGCTGCGCCCGCTGCAAGATCTTGTCTCTGCTGCCTCCAGGTCCAGTTGCTGCTTCTAGCCACTCGTGTCGCTGTTTCTTGCTGCTTTATCTGTGTGCTGCTTGTTCTTATTGCTGCTGTCGTCTCTGTGCTGCTGCAGGAAAACATCTACGGAAAAGTTGCACTCGAAAAATAAAGCACGCTCCAGTCCCTCACTTGCATGCGCATTTTGCTGCTGCTGCTGCTGCTTCTCCGTACCCCTAGCTCCCTTGCGCCTCCTCTCTTCGGTGCCTTTCCGGTTTCCGCTTCACCTGTTCCTGCCTCCGCTGCTGCCAGTGTGCTGCTACTGCTGCAAATATGCTGCTGTTGCTGCGTATGTGCTGCTGTTGCTGACTTTCTGCTGCCGCGGCTGCCGTTTCGCTGCTGCTGCTGCCGCTGTCATACGTGATACGAATGCGCGTCGCAGTCTCTTCTTGATCAGCGGTTACGTGCGCTGCGGCTTCCTTTGCTGCTAGCGCTGGTGTTGCTGTTGGCGTTCTCGTTGCTGCTGGCCACGCCCATCCTGGTGCTGCTAGTCCGGACGCCAGTGCCGTTGTCTCTGCTGCAACTGCTTCTGCTGCTACTGTTCCCGGTGCTACGGGTGTGTGGCGCTGATGCGACTGCTGCTGGTGGAGTCGTTGATCCTGCTGTTGTTCCTGTTGCTATCGATAGTGCTGCTTCTTTGCTGCCATGTGGTTTGTACTGGTGCTGCTGTACTGCCTGCGGCGATGGTTGCAGGCCGTACGAAGAATTTCAACTCTGGAAGACGCATCCTGCTGTTGCAACACTGTTGCAGGGAGGGCGGTGCATTAGCTACGGCGCTCGCTGTCTTAACGAAGGAGGATGGCAAGCGGTACCCAAGCTTTCCTTCCCAGGGGGTACGCAGCAGCAGCAGCAGCAAAAGTAGCAGCAAATTTCCCGAGGGGCACACAGACGCCGCAGCAGAAGCATCGGCAGAAGCAGAGACAGCGGCAGAAGCAAAGGCAGATACAGCAGCAGCAGAAGCACCAGCAGCAACGGAAGGACGGGCCACAGCGGAGGCAGAAGCAGCAGCAGAAGCAGGTGCAGCGGCAAAGCGTGGGCACACGAGGATATAGGAAAGCAACACCGGAAGGAACCCAGAACCGAGCGCAGAAAAGTAGCAGCAGAAGCAGTAGGAGAGAAGCAGCAAGAGAGAAGCACCACCAGTAGCAGTGAAGAATAGCAAGAAGAAAGAGCAGCTGGAGTAACGTAGCAGCAACGGCAGTAGAGAAACGACGAAGAAAGTCCAGAAGCCGCACCTGTCGAGAAACAGTCGCGGCAACAGCGCGGCAGTAGTACTGGAGGAGTTGCAGCAGCAGCAGAAAAGCAGCAGCAGGAGCAGTGAGGAAAAAAGGCAGCTGTAGCTGCGAAAAGCGAAAGCAGCAGGGGGAAACATCAACAGTAAGCAGCAGCAAATCAGACATTGTAATAGCAGAAGCAGCAGCGGGGCGGCGGCAAGGGGACGCGGCAGCCGCGGCCGGGCGAGGCCGCTGGGGGTCACGGCACACGCTTTCGTTGTCTTGCCCAAGCATCTGCAGCAGCGGCAACGACGTATCAACAGGACAGCGCTGCTGCAGCAGCAGGGGTACCTAGGAAGCATCAGCACGGGCTACGCCGTCCACCAAGGCAGCGGCGAGTCACAGCAGCAGACGCGTGGGTGGGTGAGAGCGAGAAAGATGACGGCCACATCAAACTAACAACAAACAGCAGCAACAGCAGCAGCACACCAGTTTCAGCGGCAGTGTAGCTAGCAGCAGCACGGCTGCGTGAGGGCATCGGCAGCAGCAAAGCAACGGTAGCACCAGCAGTCACACACACGCAGCAGCAACGGGGCAGCCGCAGGGCAGCGACGTCGCAGCTGCAGCAACACAGCAGAAGCAGCAGCATCGTAGCAACTGCAGCAGCAACGTAGCAGCCGCAGCAGCGACACAGCAGAATCAGCAGCAATGTGGCAGCTGCAGCCACAGAGCAGAAGCAGCAGCGTTGTAGGAGCAGCAGCAACGTAACAGCTGCAGCAACACGGCAGAAGCAGCAGCGACTGCAACGACGCAGAAGCAGTAAGGACGTAACAGAAGCAGCAGCGCAGCAGTCCCAGTAGCGAAGCCGTTGAAGCGCCATATCAGGAGGTTTGCTGCGCAGCCCCTGCGGGCGTTGCACACAGATCGTCGGCAGCACGAAGGGCCTTCTTTCGTCTGCATTACATATGCGTGCATATATATGTATGCGTATATACATGTGTGTAACGCCAGCAAGAGCAATCGCAGGAGAAAAGCGGCATCAAGAAGAACAGCACCAGGTGTACGTGTATGTCCGCGTATATAAATGTCCGCGCACATTAGGTTGCTGTTGCTGCTGCTGTGTACTGCTTCTGTCGCTGCTTCAGTTTGCTCTCTTGCTGCTCCTGTGTGCGTGGCTTCTACTGCTGGCGTCGCGGGGAGTGTCTGCTACTGCTGTTGCAGGGGGGTCGCGGTGTAGCTGTCCTGCACTGGTGCTGCTGTTAAAACTGCAAAGTTGCGGTGCGGTTGCCGGGCTGCTTCAGCTGCTGTTGTTTTGAACTGGTGCTACTGCTGCTGTTTGAACTGGTGCTGCTGCTGCCGTTGCGCCGCGCTGCTGTCGCTGCTGTGCAATGCTGCTGCTGCTGTGTAGGGCTGCTGTGTTGTCGTGAAGACAAGGCCCGTACGCCAGTGAGAAGTGCTGCTGGTGTTGTCTGTGCGTGCGGCAGGTCTGTTGCTGGGGGGGAGCGCAGGGCTGCTGGACGTGGCGCGACTGAAAGGGAGCCACACTGCTATGAAAAGCGGCATAGTGGCAGCAGAGGCACTAGCGACGCAGCTGTTTTTCCCTCCACTTTCTGCCTCTTCTTCTTCTGCCTCCCGCGCCTCTGCTTCTGCTGCTGCTGCTCGCTGGTGGAGTCTCCTCAAACGCAGGGGCCGGGAATTCTTCAGTAGGAAACCTTCGCCGGAGCCGCAGCAGCAGCAACGATACGGACGTCGTGGTGCGGCTTCGGAAGGGCACAGGATGACAGCAGCTGCCGGCAAGGAGGCAAGTGCAGCAGCAAGAACCGAGCCAGTGCTACAGCAGCAGCAACAGGAACAGCAAGAGCAAGATGAACAGCAGCAGGGGCAGTGGCCCGTCCCTTATGGTGCAGAAATTTCTGCGTACGAAGACCAACTGCGAGACTCGTGGGTCTTTACAGATCTATATAAAGTAAGTTCAGCAAAACTGCTGTAGCTCTGAGGTGCGGTGCTATTGTGGCACGATGCTTCTGTTGCTGGGGTTTATCTACTAGAAGGTGATGTTGCTGCGGTTCGTTGCTTCTGTGCGGGTGCTGCTGCTGTTGCTACCTTGCAGTGTTGTTGTTCTGCTGCTGCCGCGTTGCTGGTGCTCTCCCTCTGCTGGGCGCTGCAGCCGCCTCGGGGGCTGCTGCTCCTGTTGCTGCTGCTGCGACTGCTTGGGGTGTCGTTGTTGCTCCTGCAGCTCGCGGTGCTGCGAGGGATACGCGTCTGCTGCTGCTGCTGTGTCTGTTGTGTGTGCTGCTGCTGTTGTCGCCTCAGCAGCTCCGGCGGCGGCGACTGCTGCTTCCGCAGTTGCTCCTTGTAACGCTGTTGCCGCGGCTGCTGCCGCTGCCACCCGGCTTGCCGCAGGTCCTGCTTCTCCTGCTGCTGCTGGTGTAGACACTTTTGTTGCTCTTGTTGCTTCTGCTGCCGCTCTTGCGGCGGCTACTGCAATAGATGACAAGTGACTGCGCTACTGCGCCTTCTCCTCCTCCTCTCTACCCTGCTGATGGGGCCCACGTGGCTGCTGCTGCCGTTGCTGCTGCTGCTGCGCGGACGGCACACGTGGAGAGGGTGCTGCTGCCAACCGCTCACTGCGAGGGCTGCCGCTGCGGCATCCTCTTGTGGAGGTGCTTCTGCTGATTCTCTGTTTTGCTGCTGCATGTTTCCACCCTCTACGATGCCGCTGCTCCTTTTGCTTCTCCTCCTCCCGGTGCGCTGCTGTTGCTGCTTCTCCCTCTAGGAAGTCTGGTCTTGCAGACGTTGAACTTCTCTGCGCACCCCGCTGTTGCTTTTTCTGCTCTCTGCTGCTGCTGTTGCTGTAGCTCTCCGGGCGCTCGCACTTTGTCGAACTCGTAGTCGCTGCTTGCATGCGGTTACGGCGCATGCCTATATACGTGTATGTGGACATATCAACGTATAAATCTATAGATCTATACACACACGTACATCTGTGTGTATGTACAAAAATATATGTATCTTATGAATACACCGACATCTATATGTCCCTACGCATCCGTGTATATGTGCGGGTATATAAATCGATATGTATATATATATGTACATATCAATATATACGCTTCTGTGTACACGTATATGAATCACGTACTCATTGTGTATGTGTATGTATATAAATATATACATGCATGTGTGTATATATATATATGTATACAAGGATGCGTGTGTATGTATAGCCGTGCACACGGGTATGTGTGTAGACATATGGGTGTATAGAAGAGAAGAGAGGGAAGAACTACGCGCCAATCTACACATATACGTTCACACACAGAGAGAAACGTATTTCGTTGTATACGCGTAGGTGCGTGTATTTCTATGTGTGGACACACGGGTGAATGTGGGTAAGTGTACGTATATAATAGTGCGCCTGCTGCAGCAGACGTTGAGCGAGCTGCTGCTCCCTCTTCAGTGAACAACGCCGTGCAGCACCTACGCAGCGGCCTGAAGCAACCGACGGTGGTTGCGAATTTCTTCAGCCGTTCCCTCTCTACAGCTGCCTGCGTGGCCCTCTTCTTCGTCCTCCTTCGTCTCCCGCAGAGCTGCTTTCTCTCGTAGTCTCTAAATATTCGCGCACGTGCGTGTTGCTTCTTTCTGCTTCCACACACACGTATGATGTACATCTTCACCAGCATCTATATATATCCATTTATATCTGCTGCGCTGGTGTAGGCAGATGTCGACGGAACAGACATATATGTGTCCATGCTTATATATGTATGTGTCGGTGTTTGATGGAGCAGTGCCCAGGTGACTGTTTGGAACGACCGCGTGCTGCGGGTGTGTCTTCTCCTGTGGCACAAAGAAGCAGGTGTTCTTCTTCCCTTGTGAAGTGCCGTAGCTGCGTGCCTCGTTGCGGCAGCAGAAGAGCAGAAATTGTCGCTTCTCAGATGACGAGGGAGAACCAATGGGGAAAAGGGAGAGCGTGTCTCTTCGTCCTTCCGACGAAAGTGGAGCCCCGCGTCTCCTTTCTATTCTGTTCTCTCGCACCCTCGCGCTGCACGCTCCCTGTCGAAATGGTCGCGTCCTGCCCTGCTGCTGCTGCTGCTCTGCCGCTGCTGCTGCTGGGGCTGCTTTTGTTTCTGCGGCCTGTGTGCGTGTGTGTCTCTCTCTCGCAGTCCCGCAACGTGCGGCCGGCTTTTCGCAGAGGACTGCTCTGCGGACTCGTCGGCAGCTTCTTCTTCACTGCAGTGACAAGAGGAAGAGAACCGTTTACGTTTCTGTGGGTGAAGCGCGACTCACAGCGCACGGCTCCTGCAGCGGCTGAGCCACGCATCGACTACCCCCCGCACGACGGGGTGCTCACGTACGTAGTGTGCTGCTTTCCGCCTAGGTTCTTCGCCTAGGTGGCTCTACTGCACGTGGCCGGCCGGAGAAGAGAGCCGCCAAAAAAGGGGACGGCGGAAGAGAAGAGAATAGAGGGAGAGAAAAAGAGAAGAAAAGGAGGAAGATAGACGGCTTTTTTGCTGCTTTGGGCAGTTCACGCGATGTCACTTCCTGCGCTTCACAACTCGCTGCGTGGGATGAAGTCCCAGCCACTTCATGTCTAGCGGGTGCACGTTCACCCGGCAGCTGCTGCGCGAGGTTTCTCCCCTGCTTGAAAGTGCGTAGCTGATACACTGCAGCAGCCTTTTCTTGTGAGACTTCTCCTTTGCTGCTGCCTAGAAATACGTAGCTGACACACTGCAGCACCCTCCTCCACCCCCTCTTTTTTGTGAACCAATCTCTGGGGCTTCGTCGTCTGTGTGTGAAGCGTCGTGGTGGAGCAACAATGTCCTTTTCAGTCCCCGTCTGCAAGTGTCTTTGACACATCGGAATGGTCCATCAGCGGGGGGTGTGTCTTGTGTCTCTCTCTGTATGCGAGACTTTCTGCAGTAGGTAGGTTTGTCGCAGTGCCCGAGAAAGGGGGACGCGGGTCGTTGGTGAGAGGAACTCGGCTTCCGCTGGAAAAACAAATGGTGTGGGGTCGGTTGCTATGCAACAGCCATCAGACGGGAGCTTCTCGGGAGTTCTTCCCTGTCTCTTTTTGTCTTGTCTTTCTCATTCTGCTCGAACGGCTACTGTTGCTGCTCTCTTTCTTCTCTGACGGGCTGCTGCTGTTGCTGCTTTCCTTCTCCTCCTCCTTCTTCTTTCCTCCTCCTCCTTCTGCTTCTCTGCGCGAGGACGAGCTGCCGCTGCTGCTGCTGCGTCGTGGAATGACAGGAGAGGGACACGGCGTTGTCGCTACTGCGTTTCATCTTCGTGACACTATGCGACCACGCAGCAGCTGCTGTTTCTTCGTCGTTTGACGTCGACACCGCCCCTCCTGCTCCCGCTGCTCTTTACCGTGTATCTCTCTGCCGCGTGCATCTGGTGTTGCTGCTGCTTCTTCTTCTTCCTCGGCAATGATAGGGAAGGTGCGTGTGGAGCTGCCGCTGCGCCCCTTCGTTTTTGTTCCGTGGGCTGCTGCAGATGGAACTGTGCACCGTGTGGCGTGGGTGCTGCTCTGTCTGCTGCAGGTTCGATCTGCTGGAGAACGTGGCAAGAAGCAACACGATGCATGCATCTGCTCAGCCATCACACTTGAAAGTACGTTGTATCTCCACTCCTGCAGATCAACCTACCTGCGGATACATGCGCACATATCTATGTGTGTACATGTGCTTGTATATATCTGTATACGCCACACGTATACATACGTATACACACATACATACATCAAGGTACAAGAGTCTTACATATATAGCCATGACGAATCTATTCGCACAAACCCTTTCTTACACACGTATATATGTGTATCGCTCTACACATATATATGTATACATGTATATATATATATAGGTATCTGCTCCTGAATCTACTCTCTTTTTGTTTCTCTCTATATATGTTTATCATGCACGTATAGGGACTTCTACAATGTCTGTGTAAATCTGTGGCTATTAGTGAGTAGGTAGTTGGGGACCCTCTCTGTGTATACTTCCATTTCTCTCTCTTTCTCCGTCTCGTCCGTTTTCCCTCTCTGTCCCTCTCTCGCAGCAATCCATCTCCATACCCGCACACACACGTATATCCACATATATGTATATATATATATTCTTCCGTCCAGATGTGTCTACTCGTGTCTGCGTACGAGTGGGAGAACGGGACGCTTTGCTACTACTCAGAGCCGCAGAGAGAGCGGCATTTTTTTTTCCTTTGCTGAACAGCTGGTGCGCGCGTCTTCCCATCGCAGAACGCGAGGCGCCGCAGCTTAGAGAGGCCGCAGCCCCGTCCCCGCAGCAGCAGCGGCTGTCGCTTCGGCGTCGCAGCTCAACGTCACTTTCGTGGCGTCCACCAGGAAGTGGCGTGTAGCCGAACACACAGAGAGAGGGAGGTGGTCACGCCCATATATACGGACGTGCAGACGTAGACGCATAGACACCGATGCATACACGGGGAGGAAGTGAGGGGGGGGGGAAACACAGACACATAGTACGCGTACAAATTTGTGGAATCCAGACGCCACATAGAGACGCACGTTTACGCCGGCATAAACAGAGAGGCTGGTGAGACGCAACAGTGGACTGCGACCGGCAACAAACCGTCTCTGTCTCTACTGCTGCGCAGACACATCCACGCATAGACGCACACGCAAACAGAAAAATTAGTTATTACAAGTCCACACGTATATATACGTAGACCAGTACTATATACGTGTGCTGGGTAGACCTTATACTCGTCATATATATATATATATATATGTGCTGGTTAAACCTTATACTCGTTATTTATATATATATATATATATGTATATGTGCTGGTTAAACCTTATACTCGTTATATACATATATGTATATGTGCTGGTTAAACCTTATACTCGTTATATATATATATATATATATGTGCTGGCTAGACCTTTATATATATATATATATCGAGATACATGTATATAGACTAACTCTCTCTCTCTCTCTCTATATATATATATATATATATGTGGACAAGCATTATGTGTGTGTACACCAATGTAAAGAAGCACCACATGCAACCATGTACATATACATGTATATATATATGTCTAGACAAGCACTATGAGTATATTCATTTATATATTTGGACGAGAACGCACCTTCATGAATACTCCTGACACGTGTGTGCCTCTCTCTCTCTCTGAATTTGCGTGGACGTAGACGCACGTGCGCGTGAAGAGACTCGAGTGGGTACGCAGCTGCTGCGACGAGACAGCGAAGAACTCTCCATACTAATTTTCCACGTGCGACCCCTGCCTACGCAAGCGGAGGCTGAAGGGGTGCGATTAGTTGTGTCCCAACTTATAGAGACGGGTGTCCAACCGCGCGTCTAACTCTGCCGTCTCCTTTTTCTCCCTTCGTAAAAATGCGTATGTATGTTTGCACGTGAAAACTCGTCTTATATTCATCTATCTATCTATATCTGTGTATGTACCTATATATATATACGTGTATATGTGCGGCTATACCATGTACATATAATCATGCGTACGCGTGCTCTCTCTCTCTTTCTGTATCTCTATCTATCTACCTATATATATATATCTATGTCTATATATATATATATATATGTATGTTGGTATGCATGTGCGGCTGCAGTTGAGGCTGTGGAGAGAAGACGTGCCAGCAGAGATTTCGTTTGAGCGCTACGCGGGCATTGAGGCGAGCTTGTGCCCTGCAGGGTAGGCCTCTGTTTCTCCATCCAGCTGTATACATATAGAAAGCTGTGAATATATATACATATATTATATATGTGTATATATATGTAAGTCGTGTATGACATACACGATGTGCAGTTAGTTTTTGTGTACAAATGTGTGACTGCGGATCTTTGTGTACCAGCAGCAGTGTGCAGCCTTGGTCAGTAGGCTTCTGATCTTGCCTGCAGCCGCAACGGGAGCTGCACACGTACGTACGTACATACGTACATATATACATATCCTTATATATATATATATATGAATATGGATACATGACATGCATCTATATACACACACATATGCATACACGTGTATAGCCGTATACATACCAATATATTATAGATATATACATACATATACATACATACATAACATACATACATACAGATTTGTGCACACATACATACATACATACATACATTCATACATACATACATACACACATACATGCATACACATTACACCTACGCACACGCGTACCTACCACACATACCTCTATCCATAGATGCTAATACACATATACACGTACGTACATATCCATGAGTCCATACACGAACAAGCACACACATATATACATATATGGACGGAGAGATTGATAGTAGTGTTCGCGATTAGACACCTGGTGGAGAAGAGACAACACCAGGAGCAGCAGCAGCAGTGGAGATTTGAGAGAGGCAGTCTTGCAGGCAGGAACAGCAGCAGCAGCAGTAGTGAGTGTGCATATGTAGAGCAAGAGCTTTGGCTTGTGGGCAGCAGCTCCAGCTGCAGTTGATACACAGAGAGAGAGAGTCTCTGTTCCCATGCAGCAGGAACAGCAGCAACAGGATATGCACGGACAGCCTCGCTGCTTGTAAGCAGTAGCAGCGGGCGACTTTTTTTACAGGCAGCAGCCCCACTACGTCTTATACGTTAAGAGTCTTATCTCGCGAACTCGGCAGCAGCAGTAGCACGGCTACTAAAGAAACAGGTGAAAACAGCATCAGAAAGGCAGCCAGCGCACCCGAAGGCAGAGTGCGCGTGAACTTGGAGGGAGACGGAGACGGAGACGGGCACCGCGACCCAGACACCGAACAGCGAACGGATGACTCTCGCTGCGAGCCGATGCCTCCACGCGGAGAAAAGCTCCTCAGCAGGCATCGCTCGAGCAACCCTCATCGGCAGCAGCAGTGTATATCTGTGGACGCAATCACACAGGGAGAAAAAGGTAGATAGAGAGAGCGAGAGCGAGAAAAAGAGTAGAAGCGAGACACAGAGAGAGACACAGAGATCTGAGCAAGAGCCGCAGCCGGTGCAGCTCCTGCTTCCAGCAGCAGCAACCGTGTACAGTCAGACATTGTTCCTCGGAACTGTACACCTGCTATCAGTAGCACCTACGCGGCTTCAGCAGTAGACCCTACACGTCGCGTCATAGCAGGAACTGCGGAGCGGGAGAGAGAGGTGCGTCTCAGAGAGAGCTCTAATTGTGTGCCGCGAATGTGTTCCCTCCCTAAAGCACCAGCAGCAACAACCGAGGTGCAGACGACCTTGAAGGGAGGGCAGCGGCAGTGCCAGCAGAAGTACAGAGAGACATTTGCAGAGAGCAGCAGCACCGACTTTACAAGGGAGAAGAGTTCACTAACAGTAGCAGCAGCCGCTGCGGCGGAGGAGGCAACTGCGCAGTAGGGAATGTAGCAGCTTATGTGTGAGCACTTGTTGACAGTAGCAGCAGCAGCCTATTGGGGACGTAATTTTATTATTCTATGCATATATAAATTTCTGTTGATATCTGTGTGTACCACCGCATACATAGACACGCTTACAGAGGCTCAGGCGTCTACTAATACATATATGTATACATATGTGTATAAAGAGAGGGAGAGAGAGAGAGACAGATAGCTACACGGATAGATAGACAGATGCATAGGTCGATAGACAGACAGAAAAGTAGGTGCACGGAAAAATACGTCCAGGTAGATATTTTTCTGTCCGTGTGCTTCTGCTGTCTGCCTGGAGGACGTGCGCTTGCCTGCAGCGGACCGACAGACACGCAAACGCTCTGACGGGTTTACACTTATACGTGTTTATCTATCTACACATGTACATGGATGTATAAATCGAGAATCATATACAAATGCATATGAGCAGACGCCTCAGCATCCTCGTAGTAAATTTGTCGACGTGAAGACTTTTTGTGGTCAACGGGAAAAGTCGCGCGCGCGCTGGTGCTGCCGCTGTGGCGTGGTCTCCTTGCAGAGTGTACGAGTACGTGGAAGCAACAGAGGACACGCAGCAGCAGCAGCATCAGCGAGGGGCAGCAGCAGAAGCAACCGCGAAGGAAAAACTGCAGGCTATGCTGCGTCAGCACCCTCTTTTCGCCAGGGAGAAGAAGGAAAGGAAAGAGAAGCAAATGAGGCTGCAGATCAACTCGCAAAATTGCGTACACTGCAAGTGCTGTGCCGTCAAAGCAGCGAAGGACTGCATCGTGTGGACCGTGCCTGAAGGCGGAGACGGCCCTCGCTATTCAGGCATGTAGAAGTCCTGCTGCTTGATCTCCTGCTGCAGCTGCACGTTATACTCCTACTGCTGCTGCTTTTTTTTACTGCTGCTGCTACTTGCTCTCCTGCTGCTGCTTCCCTGCTGCTGCAGCTTGCTCCACTGCTGCTGTTGCTGCACGTTGGTATGCTGCTGCTGTGGCTCGTCCTGCGCCTGCTTCTGCTGTAGTTGCTACCGGGCTGCTGCTCAGGGCTGCTACGGCAGGTGCCCCAGTAGCCGGAGCTGCTGTTGTTGCTGCTGTTTTCCTTCACGGGGAACTTCTCTCCATCTGCTGCAAAGCTGCGAAAGTACTTCACTCCTTTTTCACTTCCCGCTAAGAGACATCAACAGCGTGGAGCCTCTAAATGTGTCGCCGCAAGAAGAAACCCCTTCGCAGTTTCTGCTTTCGGTTTCCCTTGCTCAAGTTGATTGATGTATATGTGTGGACACATACATATCCACATGTATATGTACATACACATGTATCCTTGGCTGCCTCCGATACTTACACGCAAATCCACAAGTAGGCACATACGTTTATATATATATACGTACACACACGCATACATGTGTCCGTGGTTGCGCCATATTCGTGCATGTACATATCCGCATGTCTCTCTCTATATGTATATATATATATGTATATACATATATACGTATATCAGTGGCTGCCTTCCATAGGCACGCATACGTATCCACAAGTATATACGTGTGTACATATGTCCGTGGCGGCTTCCACCACAGCCAGCCCTATCCGTTCGTAAGAGGATTGCAGGACTACCTTCTGCAGAGACTCCTTGAAGCTGTCTCCTCTCTCTATATATACATGTATATAGGTGGAGATAGACCTGTTCATACACATATATATACATATATATAAAAATGAGTACGTGTATTGCAAGGGGTCGTATTCTTACAAGTAGGCGCATGGTAGTGCATCGGTCAACGATTTCGCTGCGAAGACGTGCCCCAGTAGTAGGCGTCTTTTATAGTAGTAGGAGTAGTAGTAGTGATGGTAGTAGTAGCTGTGGCCTCATAGCCACTCCCACAGCTGCGTCGTGCCGCTGCAGTTTTCCACCGTATTCGAATGCGCATATATATACTACGTGTATACTATTGTATATGTCGGATACAGATGTACGCCACATACGCTTCGTGTGCGTGTGTGTGTGTACCACCTGTAAACGTTATGTGTAGGGAGGATAAAAAATCTATACTACAGCCTAAGGCCGCTTTTTTCATTACGGCCGGTGTTTGGGTCTCACCCACTCCATTTTCGTATATACAAGTGTACGCGCATACTCTATACATTCCCTGTGTACCGCGTATATATTCACTGTCAGGGCGCATACATCCTGTCTATATACGGTGACGCATACACTACAAGAGAGATACGATAATACGTGTATATATCTCAACACTTTGTGCCGTAGCACGAGTGCTACATGGCCAGATAATATAGATGCCGTATACGTGTACAACACAGGATTTACAATATATTCATACAGCGTCTTAGACACATATAGGGACACATGTATACCACCTTCTACACGTGGGCTACGTCCTAGCTGGTGGCCGCTTGCCATGCATCTTTCTTGCTGTTTCGAGATCTCAGCTGTCGTGTACGTAGGCGCTGCTAGCAACGGCAACCATCGAGCAGCTTTTTCCTCTCCGGCGAGCCCAACGCACCAGCTTATCGCGCGCACTTTTTTCGTCTACTTTCGCTATCGTGCGTCTCTTCTGCTTTTTCTGTCGTTGAAACGTGCTGGTGCATCCTTCCGCCTGGCGCACGTCCCGTCTCTTCACCTTTCTGCCGGTACATCTCCTGAGAAGGCCACTGACGACATACTACTCTCCACCCGCCGATTCAACACGTCGTGCAGTTCCCTGGGTCCCGCTGCTTCTGCAGAGGCGTTCTTGCTGCAGCGAGATCAGTGAGCGGCACTCTGTATCGTGTGGGTCTACGGAATGTCGTAGCAGCTGCTGCAGTGGCAGCAGCAGTACCGTCAGCAGTACATTGGTGTTGTACGTAGGAAGTGCCAAGTGAGCTTCTACAGCTGCCGTCACACTCCTGGAGAATACAGAGAGAGTATTCCTAAGTCTGTTGTACTGCTGTAATAGCCGTATCACACGGCACCCACGACACTCGTGGCTTCGCTTGTACGACGGAAGGTGACTTGTACGTGTCTCTCTTGATACATATGGGGATTCACATGTGCGTGTATGTACATGGATTCGAGTACACACGTACACACACATGTGTAAGAGAGAGAGAAAGAAATAAAGAACGGGATTTGGTGCAATATCAGCCGGCTGTCTTGACCTATGGAGCGCACAGGAGAGAATCAAAAAATCTGCGTTTTTACAGGTCGTCCCGATCCTCTTTCCCTGGACACCCGCAGCGGCAGTAGGCGACCCGTGGAACGAGTTTTTCTGCCTTTTCTGAACGGTAGTCTTTGAAGTGTGGTGCTCCCCCATTTCGAAATATAAAGCTTTTTTCGTGTGCAGGATAGGAGTTCTCCGGGGTACCCCTACCAAGCAGTTTCTCTGCAGCAGTTTTTTTCGGCGAAAAATGTGCTTCGTCTCTCTCAATATACCTAAGCACGGCTGCTGTCTGCCGGCTCTACATATTGTGTGGTCTCCCCAGGAGGTCACTGTCGATCGGGTTCCAGACGCAATGTCGTTTTCCTTCTTGAAACTGAACTGTTGCAAAGAGCTAATTATGAGAAACTTTTCGGAGAAGATTATTGACCTGCCCCTGTGTTTCGTCAGGAGGCTCTGCAGATCGAAGAGTTGCCCTATCGTGCAGCTCTCCGCCGTATCCTTGAAGCGGCGGCGCTTGAACTTGCTGACTGGAGCCGTTCTTTTCAACGTCGCTCCTGGTTACCCGGGCGCAGTGTGTTATTTCTTATAAAAACGGCGCACACTCGTAGACAAATCTATATGCATGTAAATGTCTCAAGAAACTGTCTCTCTAATATATATATATATATATATATATCTACGTGGGCGGGCGTATTTATGTTCGCATCTATTTCTGCATCTGCTGTACGAAGGAGGTAGACACACGTGAAAAAAGTGAAAGACACGCACGTGTGTGTGTGCTGCCCGTGTAGGCGTGTAATATTCAACGTGTGCGCACGCAAAGATACGTAGACACTTGGCCTGTACGTAAGCGTGCCTTTCTCCATCTACTTGTGCGTCCCCATATATACAGAAATACATATAAATACACACGTGTGTGGCTCTTTCTCTATATAAGTATATGTCGGTACTGTACAGAGGAGGCATCTAGGTATATCAGCATTGATGTACGCCGATGTACAGAAAGATATTTGTACGTGTATGTCTACGTATATACATATGTAGGGACAGACAAATAGAGGAATACATACGTGTGCGTGCAGTGCAAAGGAGTGTGCGTACACGCACGTACACACACAAAAAATGCTGACATCAACGAATCTACCAATTTGTGTGAGTCCACGCCTACCCATATACGAATATATATATATATATATATACATATGTATATATACACACGTGCATAGTACGCCTTAAGTGGAGGGCAGCAGGTAGGAAACGGCGACGCAGCAGCAGCGAGAGTCCCCGTCGCCCGACACACCCAGCTGCTGCTGCTGCCTGCGCGCCGTCCGGAGAAGGAGCAGGAAGCGGAGGAGGAGGAGGAGGCTCTCTTGGGAGTCGCTCAGCATCCCTTTCACGTCTGCCGAGCTTCGCTTCTTTTTGTCTTCCTGTCTCTCTCTCAGAACGCGTTCAACGTTAGAGAGACAGTGACAGCTCGCTGCTGCTGCAGCGGCTCAGAAAAGAAGAGTTGCCCACCGCGCCGCTGTTGCACACTGCAGGACCCCTGGAACTACCCCACCCACGCATGCACATTTAATATCTATCTCTATATGTAGCCGCATTTTAGCCATATATACACAAATAGATACACACAGTGCTCGTTCGCGACTGCATCAGCACACACAGTATATACTATATTTATAGAATATATATATATACTATATATAGATATACTATATATATATACACTCTATATAGATATACTATATATATATATACTCTGTATAGATATACTATATATATATATACTCTGTATAGATATACTATATATATCTACTATATATAGACATACTATATATATATATATATATGCAGTCACATACCCGCGCTTGCGTCCCTCTCATATGCCCTCTGCACACGAACAAAACAAACACATGCAAATTAATGTCGTGTGTATATACACGCTTCACACGTACGAAAAACATATATATATATATATATTGAGGAGTATACGAATAGTAGGACATATAAATATATATATATAAGGATGTTCAAACATTCCGGCACCGCCACACAGTTTCCTATAGGTGATGCATAAGGAGGTACACACACAGCGTGTGCTCACATAAATACATACATATACAAATATATATACATGTATTCCTGGATGCAGGTGAATAGGTCGAGAGATTGAATTTAGGAGATACGGAGAGACCGGCGTCCTGTTGCAAGGGAGAGAGGGGCTGCAGAGCAGCAGCTGCTGCGCAAGAGGCCAGCGACACCACCGTACAAGTGCACCGCGTTCAGCACGTCTTCCGCTTCTACCTGCAGCCGACCGAGCCGTCTTCGTTCATGTTCGTCCTCTTCAGCAAGTCCTGCCTCCAATGCTGCTGCTGCTGCTGCGTAGGCATCGGCTGCGACGCGTGCGTCTGCTGCTGCAGCGTCTGCGTGCGCTGCTGCCCCTGCGCGAGGACGTGGGTGCGGCGGAAAAGCGACGTTCTCACTTCTGCCTGGGACTGCAGCACGCACGAGCGTATCTTCGCGACCTGCCGCCGCTGTCCGCTGCTGCCGCCTGCCCCGGCGCACTCCTGCCGGTGTCTGTACACGTCTCCACGCGCCCCAGCTATGGGGAGGTGCCACTGCTGCAGGCGCAGCCACAAAAAGTGGAGCCGACGCCGTGTTGACTGCTGCTGGGCACGCGTCTGCTGCAGCAGCCACACCACGTCCCGCTGCCGCTGCTGCAGCGCGGCTCTTTTCCGTAGTTGCTGTTTCCCTTGCTGCTGCTGCCGCCTGGAGCAGTGTTTCCGCTGCTGCAGCCTCCAGCTCCACCTTCGCTGCAGCAGCACGGCTCTGTCCCAGCTGCCTGCGCAGCACCCCGCCCTCCGTCTCCGCCTTCTTCGCACTGCTCTCGTTCTTGCTGCTCTCTCGGCTGCTGTCCTGGCTGCCCTTCACGTCCCAGCTGCTGCCATTGCTGTTGTCTCCCTCTGCTGCTGCGGCGTCGCCTGGCCTGCAGCTGCAGCGCGTCTCCCTCTCTGTGGCGGCCAGCGCCCCACCTGCTGCTGCCGCCTGTTCTCCTGCGCACGCAGACACTCTCTTCTTTTTCTGTCCTGCAGTCGGCAGCTCACTCGGTTCCTCGTCGGACGCAGCCTGCAGCGGCGTCTCCACCGTAGGCGAGCATCGCGTCGGCAGCGCTTCAGATTCGCCAGGTGTCACCGTCCCCGAAGCAGAAGCAGTCAGCGCCGCCTCGACAAGAGAAAACGCAGTCGGCAGCGCTTCAGCAGGATAAGCTGTCCGCACTTCTGCTGCCCCAGCACCTGTCGGCCGCGCCTGTTTGAGAGAGACAGACGAGAAAACTGCAGCAGTCGGCAGCGGGTGCGCAGCCGCGACCGGCGCTTCCTCTGCTCCACCGAAGGCCTCGGCAGTCGTCTGCATATTCCCCAGCCTTGCTGCTGCCGTCGCTACATGCAATAACTCATATTCTTCTTCTCTGCTGCTTTTCCGCTTCCTCCCTCTCCTCCCTGTGTCCGCCACTGCCGCAGTCGGCAGCGCCTCCTCCTGTCCATCTCTTGCTGCTTCTGTCGGCAGCGCCTCCGCCTCCTCCTTCCAGGTCGATGCTGCAGTCGGCAGCGGCTCCTCCTCCGTCCGGTCACCTCCTGTCGTCGGCAGCACTTCCTTCTTCTCCCCTTGCCAACTAGTGACTGCCGTCGCCAGCAGCGCCTTCTCTTGACGCGTGCCGCTAGCTGCTGCCTTCAGTAAGGCCCACCTTGTTTTCTCTTTATCCTGCTCTTTGTCGTCTATCTCGCCAGACGGCATTACCATATCTTGACGTCCTGCTGCCAGCATTCTCCCCTTCTTCTGGGAGGGGACGACGCCTCTACTGGGCGGTGCCTCACGACTACGGCGAGCTGCTGCAGTCTGCAGTTGCTCCTCCGTTTGGCTGGCACCTGCTGCAGTCGGCAGCCCCTCGACGTTCTGGCCAGCAGCTGCGGCGGCGGTCGGCGGCGCCTCGGCGTGATGGCCAGCACCTGCAGCAGTCGGCCGCCCGCGTCGAGTCGCAGCAGCGAGAAGCTTCGACTCTGCAGACAGGACCGTCGGCCGCAATTGCGCACCCGGCTCCACAGTCGGCCGCGGGTAGTCTTCTGATGCAGCGCCAGGCAGTCCCGCGGCTGCTGCGAGAGTCGTCGGCAGCGCTTCCACGGCAGCAGCAACGGCAGTAAGAAACCGTGGGGTTGTAGACGCGACCAGTCGCGGCGTTTCCACAACAGCTGGAGCAAAAACAGCAGAGCTAGCAGCTGCTGCCACTCCAGGAGAACACGAACAATGCGAAGTAGCTGCCACTGCATCAGTAGCAGGCAGACGAACTGCGGAGGGTGCCACGGGCAGCGTCCAAGCGGGTTTGAAGGGGACGTCAGCAGTGGCGCCGAGCGCAGAGGTAGGATCAGGAGCCGCTACTGCTGCTGCTGGTGGCACTGCCGCTGCTGCTGCTGCTGGTGGCACTGCCGCTGCTGCTGCTGGTGGCTTTGCTGCTGCTGGTGGCACTGCTCCTGCTGCAGCTGGTGGCGCTGCGGATGTTGCTGGTGTGGCACACCAGTACCTGTCATGTGTGGTGCCTCTTCTGCGGCGGGCAGCTGCTAAGGCAGCGCCCAGCAATTCCGTGAACGCGTGTTGCAGCAGTGTCGCAATATCTGCAACGACGGTTTCTTCAACGCAGAGAATCTGCTGTCCCCTGGCGCAAGCGGTAGCAGCAGCCGTCACTTTTTCTTCCTCTTTTCCGTTTCCTGCTGCTGCTGCTGTGCTGTCTGCCTCGTCATCTTCCTCGTCGAGGACAGGAGCGTCAGACGCTGCAGGAAGAATGCCCGGGAGGAAGCCGGAGGTTGCTGCAGCAGCAGCAGCAGCAACAATATCGTGTGCGGCTTCTGCGACGGCCCGCTCCACATCTTCTTCATCCGCGCAAGAAGGTTGACCTGCAGTGGCGGCCGCGGCCAAGCTCAGACGCTCCTGCTGCTGCTGCTGCAGAAACTTCTGCTCAAATACTAGCGGTTGCGTGGCGCAGCTCGGCGTGAACGGGTCCAGCATCGCGCATGGGTCTACCATCTCCACTTCCACCCCGTTGACGCTGCTGCTGTCTCTCCGCCTGCCTGCTGCAGCAGCAACACCTTCTCCTCCACGTTCCCGTGCTGCTTCTCTTCCTCTTCCTTCTGCTGCTGCTGCTCGCGCTTCTTCCGCACTGCGTCCTGCTGCACCTGCCGGATGTGCGCCAGCAGCCGTTCCAGCAGCAGCGGCTTCCACTGCTGCAGCAGCAGCAACGGCAGGGCCTACAAATTTGCCGCACAAACAGCAGCAGCAGCAGTGCATCCGGCAGTTTGCACTTCGCCAGATCTACGCAGATCCACCTGTCACCCATTGCTGCACGGCTCTTGCCACCAAGACGACACTACCTGCTTTGGTTGCCCTGCTGCTGCTGAAAGTCTACGCCTCCGCTGCGCTGCTGCTGCTCCACAGACTCCCCGCGTTTTCTGCCGTCCTGCTGCTGCTGCCGTCCTGCCGGGCTGCTACACAGCCTCACGCATCAATCCTTCTTTGACTGTTCTCCCAGTCTTCTTCGTTCTTCTTCTTCTTCTCCACTTTCTCACCTGGAGAAGTCGGCCTCGCACGGCTTCTGCTGCTACTTTCGTTGAGTGAAGCGTTCCTAATCTATTTACAAGAAGGCGCGAACCTGCCTCACCGTTGCTGCTGCTGCTGTCTCTCCTCTCGGGCTGCTGCTGCTACTGATTCAACTCTCGGCCTGCTGCTGCTGCTTCTGCTTTCGAAATGCTGCTGCTGCTGCCTCTGCTCTCGCGCTGCTACTGCTGCTGTTTCTACTCTGGTGCTGCTGCTGCTGTTACTGCTTCTGCCCTCTTTCTCTCTCTCGCGCTGCTGCTGCTGTCGCTGCTCATGTCCACCTACCTGAAAATCCAACGTTTCTGCTGCCTGCTGGTGAATGAGCTCTTGCTGTTGCTGCTGCTGCACGTCGCAGCTCCATCCTCGTGCGCTGCGCGGCGACAGCTGAGAGCAGCGAGAAGCACGGCAGCAGCAGCTCTTGTTCTTCTCCTCCTGCTGCTGTTTTTCCATGCCCTGGCACTTCTCTTTCTCTTTTCTTCTTCTCATTCTCGGCATCCCAGTTGTCCTTGCGTCCTCCCACAGCAAACGCAGACGCTGCTTCACTACCGGTCTGCGTTCTGCTTTTGCTGTCGAGAGCAGCGGCAGAACCGCAGCCCCTTGCAAACACAGCGGCAGCTGCTGTTTCTTCGTGACCTGCTTCTCGCCTTCTTCCTGCTGCTGGATGCTTCTTCCTCTCCTCCTCCTCGTCCCCTGCCTTCTTTCTCGGCCTCCTCTCCTGACCAGAGTTCACCAGCCGCAAAGAAGCAGCGAGCTGCGGCTGCGCCGCCAGCAACCGTCGCCTGCAACAACGCGACCAGCAGCAACAGGAATACCAACAGCAGCAGCAGCAGCAATGTCAACAGAGGCAGCAGTAGTTGCAGCAGCAGCAGCAACAACACCAACAGAAGCAGCAGCAGTTGCAGCAGCAGCAGCAGCACAAACACCAAGAGCAGCAGCAGCACCAGCAGAAGCACCAGCAGTGGCAGCACAAACACCAAGAGCAGCAGCAGCACCAGCAGAAGCACCAGCTGCTGCAGCACAAACACCAAGAGCAGCAGCAGCACCAGCAGAAGCAGCAGCGGTTGCAGCACAAACACAAAGAGCAGCAGCAGCACCAACACCAGGGGCAGCAGAAGCAACAGCAGTTGCAGCAGCAGCAGCACCAACACCAGCAGCAGCGGTTGCAGCACAAACACCAAGAGCAGCAGCAGCACCAACACCAGGAGCAGCAGCAGCAACAGCAGAAGCAGCAGCAGTTGCAGCAGCAGCAGCACCAACACCAGCAGAAGCAGCACCAACACCAGCAGCAGCACGTCCACCCCCACAGCAGCAGCAACAGTTGCAACAGCAGCAACAGTTGCAGCAGCAGCAGCACCAGCACCAACAGAAGCAGCACCCACACCACCAGCAGCACGTCCAGCCCCACAGCTGCAGCAACAGTTGCAGCAGCAGCAGGACCGACACCAGCTGTCCCGCTGATCAGCGGCAGCAGCAGCAGGACTAACACCAGCAGTCCCGCGTGTGCAACAGCAGCAACAGCAGCCGCGTCGACAGCAGCCTGCTACAGCAAGACAGGCGTGGAAAAAGATGGCTGCGAAGGACTCTCAGCCGTCAGCAGCACACCGGTGGCTTCTCGTCCTTCACAGAAAATGACGCGTCCATCAACCCCAACAGGAGGAACACACTTGCTGCAGCTGCGGACGGCGAGCGACTCCCGTGCCAGCAGCTCACTCCGCTCCCTCCCCCGTCGCCCTTCACACCAGTCCACACGACCCTTCAGCAGCACAAGAAGAGAAGAAATTCACACACGACATATATCAAACATATATACATACCTATCCCTTCGTCCTTTCCTCCCCCTCACGCAGAAATATATATATGTGTGGTAGAGACGAACTCTAGATCACTTAACTCCTACACATATACACATGCATATGTATATATGCTGCCCGTCCTTGCCCATTAACATCAACATATCTGTATATATGTGCCGAGGATGTCCTGACGGAAACTCAACATGACAGATACTTGCATGCAGTTTCCTTTTCTACTGCGCCATTCCTACACACATATGTAGACGTCGCACCACTGCTATACACATATATGTACGTGACGCACCACTCCTACATGTATATATATATGTGACGCACCAGTGCCATATATATGATGAACCAGTGCTATGTGTATATGCGTGTATATATATATATATATACGTGACGCACCAGTGCTATACGCATATATGTATACGATGCAACAGTTATACACGTATATATGTATATATGTATATATATATACGTATGGTGCACCACTGCTTCTTTTCACGTCCTCCTGTTGCCTGCGGTTGGCAATGTGCTCCACGGGCGGTTGACAATTGGCCAGCAAAAATTCGTCGGGCCGACACCCCCATGCTCGGGATGCGTCTGACTGCTGCTTCTTCGCAATTTCTGCTGCTGCCTTCGCATCAGTGTGCCGTCGGTGCTGCTGCTGGTGATAAACGGCTGCCTGCACGTGCGTACCAGGCACGCGTATACAGAAAAATACGTACGACTATACACGCATATACAGGAATATAGACGTACACATATAGACATATTTATATACATGTATAAACGTACATACCTATACACATATATATATGTGTGCGTGAATGTAGATACGTGTGTGTGTCTCCGCAGACAGAGCAGCAGAATCAAGACAGTTGCACGTGTGCAGAAACTCTAGCTTGGCAGCTCTTAGAAGAGCAGCTGCACCAGCGGGAGAGCAGCAGGAGTCGCCGAAGAAGCAGCAGCAGGAGCAGGAGCGAGGAAGAAGAGACAGGCGAGACAACGCAGCAGGAACAGAACCGCATTGCAGGAGCAGCTGCCGGAGCAGCAGCAGCAGCGGGGGCAGGAGATCGACAGGAAAAGGTGGAGGAGGACACTGACGCGCACCAGCTGCAGCAGAGTAGGAGAAGCAGCAGTCCCACCGGCCTACGGATGTGCGCAGCAAGTAGTCGCATTCGGCACACGAGGCAGGTGCACTGCACGGCCTGTTGCTGTTGCTGTTGCACCACGACCCCTGCTGCCGCCTGTCCTATGCCGAGCAGCTTTTACGACAAAAGGAGAAGTGTGGAGACTTTTCTCATTCGCGGGTCTCTAGTTGCCGCTGCTGCTACTGCTGAGACGTACCACACTCGGCCTGGCGTGTAGTAGACGAGACAGCTGCTGCTGCTGCAGAGCCCTCGTGGGAGGCGACGCAATTCCTGCCGCAGAAGCTGTCGGTGGCACTGCAGCTCCTGCTGCTCGTCAAACCGCCGCTGCTGCTGCTCCTGCTGCACCTGCAGCAGTGACCCCCTCAGCAGCTGCAGCAGCCGCAGCAGCACCCCACAGACACAAACACAGCAGCAGACAGCAACACTTCAGTCGAGCGACTGCATTCCTCCTGCTGCTGCTGTTGCGGCCCTGCTTCACACTCTGCTGCGCAAGGCGGTTCCTCTTCCCCTCCTGCTGCTGCCACATCCACCGCTTCCTCACTCACAGCCCGCCTGCTACAAAACGGACGCTGCCCTATCGCTCTGCTGCTGCTGCTGTTGCAACTGCTGCTCCTCCTCCTACAACCGCTCCTTCTGGTGCTGCAGTTGCTACTCCCGCTGCTGCAGTGGCTGCTCCTGCTGCTGCAGTGGCTGCTCCTGCTGCAGCAGTGGCTGCTCCTGCTGCTGCAGTGGCTGCTCCTGCTGCTGCAGTGGCTGCTCCTCCTGCAACGGCTGCTGCTTCTGCTGCTGCAGCGGCTGCTCCACGTGCTTCGAGGGCTACTACACTCCTCTTCTTGGCGCTGCCGCAGGTCAGCCTCCTGCTCCACCGCCTGTGCTTCCCTACGTGGACGTCCACAAGTACATCGACGTGTTGGTCTCTCTCTGTCCGAACGTTCGCAGACATTTCTGGGTAAGACGTTTGCATGGGCCACGCAGCTTGTCTTCGCAGCAACTCGTCCTACACTTCTGTCTCTCCCCTGCTGCTGTTGCTGCTGCCTGTCCTGCTGCTGTCCGCCCCTGTCGTGGCTACTGAAGCTGAGACACACTGTCATATTGCAGCTGCTGCTACTGCGGTATAACTGCTGCTGCTGCTGGGGGTAAAAAGAGGCTGCCGCTGCAATTCCTGTGCTGCTGCTGGACTTCTGCTTCTGTAAAGCTTCCACTCCCTTCCCTGCTGCTGCTGCTACTGCTTGCTGCTCTTTCTCCTGCTGTTGCTGCTCCTCCCTGTCGTGACGCTTCTACTGCTGCTGCGTCCCTGCTGCTGCTACTTCCCCTTGCTGTCGCGGACGGAATTGCAGCACCTGCGGCCCCTGCCGCCGTTGGCTTTCTCCTCTGCTGAGCAACTAGCCACACGGTTCTGGCGGTGCTAGCAGCGCCAGCAGCAACAGCAGCTGTCGCTGCTTCATTTTTGATGCTGCTGCGCACCGCTGCTGCATACACCAGAAGGCGGCAGCAGCAGGGGGGGCAGCCACTTCTGCCTATCTCTATCTGCCGTGTCACACACACACACACACACACACACTCTTCGAGCCGCAGCAGCTGCAGCAGCGGTGAGCAGCTGTCTCTGCTCGACAGCGGCACAGAAATTCTATTCAGCAGCGGCATTCCTTGGACAACAGCAGCAGCAGGAGGGAGTGTGTGCAGCACTCCTGCTTCTTACGGAGGCAGCAGCAGCCGTTTCCTTGAAGTTGCTGCAGCTCCGTACGTCCGTCAAGACCAGCACATACGAAGCACCAGTGTCCCTCAGCAGCAGCAGCAGACGATCAGAAGCAGCAGCAGACGATCAGCAGCAGCAGCAGTCCCACCACTCCGCAGCACGCAGCAGCAGGGCCCGCAGCGAAGTCGCAGAGAAGGCGACGCAAGAAGCAGCAGGAATCCCGGAGAGCAGCACCCTGCGCGGACAGCTGCGGCAACAGGATCTTCTAGAAAGCATCAGCAGCAGACAAATACTCATCTAAGCAGCAGCAGAAGCCGCCCGGGACTACGCTAGCAGCAGGTCCGTCCGTCTGCAAAACGTCAGGCCAATTTCGTACACCAGAAACTTCACCGTGGCAGCCGCAGGCAGCACTGACGAGCAGCAGCACTGGCAGCATCACGCACCACACTTACCAACAGCAGCAGCAGCAGCAGCAGTACAGCAGCAGCAGCAGTACAGCAGCAGCAGTACAGCAGCACAGCAGCAGCACAGCAGCAGCACAGCAGCAGGAGCAGCACAGCAGCACCAGCAGCGGTACAGCACTGGCAGCGGCAGCCGGAGCACTGGGAGGAGCACGAAATTTCGCCAGCAGCAGCAGATCGAAGAAGAGACAGCGTCTTCGGTGGAGTTTTTCAGCTGTTTCGTCACGTTCTCGTAAGTAGATGGCGTCTGTCCCGCTTCGCCGACACGGCAGACCCTCACCCGCACATATAAGAATACAGGTTGCGCGGTACAGACAGAGAGACAGAGGGGTTTATAGAGGGAGAGATAGACAGACAGAGAAAAAGAACCGAAGAGAACCACGTGCTGCAGGCACAAGCTGCTGTTGCTGGGGCATATATCTGTAGCTTCACAGAAAGTCGATTTCTCTGTCAAATCCGAAGAACAGAAGTGACAGCTTCCGACCCACGTGCAGGGAAAGAACGACTCGCATGCAGAGAAAGAAGCAGCCACCCCCAGGGGGGGCGAGCCACACGTTCTACGTATATCGACGGAGACGCATTTCCGCCCCAGCGCGCGCATCTCCCGGACACACGCAGACACCCAGGACTTCCCCCTTTCATGTACATACACAGAGACAGAAAGCAAAAGGAAAGGAGAGGGGAAGAAGGGGAGACAGCAAGAGGACAAATGCGAGGGAAGAGAAGAGATGGAAATCCGACATATATACGTGGGTAGATGCCTTCTGGTGGGGAAGAGACACCGGATGAGTAAGAGGAGGAGACGGAGGGACAGAGAGACGGAGACACACGCGAACAGACACATGTAGATGCGCAGGTAAGATGTACACGAAGTCGAATTGCTGCCTCTGTCTCTTGCTGAGAAATTGCCGAGCTGCTGCTAACGACTGACCGTCTGCCGTGCAAGACGCCCCTGTCGCTGCTGCTGCTGCCACCCCGCTGCCTCCTGTTGCTGCAGCAGCGCGTTGAAGTGTTGCTGCGCGGCCCTGCCCTGCCACGTCTGCCACGCAGACTGCGGGAAATAGTCCTGCTGCTGCCGCTTCTCCTGCATCTGCTGTCGCTGCTGCTGCTCGTGCACATGCAGCTGCGAGTGCTGCTGCTGTTCCTGGAGTTGCTGCTGCTGCTGGCGTGCCTCTTCCTCCTCATCGTGAAGCTGTCGCTTCTGAAGCTGCTGCTGCTGCTGCCGTTCTACTTGCTGCTGCTGATCCTGCTGCCACAGACGCGGATACGACCGGGTCCACATATCCGCCTGCAAATCCATTAGCGACAGCCCCACAAAGTTCAGGGCGCAGCGACGGTCTGCTTGCAGCCGCAGTGATCCCAGGTAGTCCTGCAGCACAGCAGCAGCAGCAACAGCAGCAGAGACACGCATGGGAGCTCGAGCGTGAAGAGCGGCAGAGGCAAAAGCAGCAGCAACAGCAACAAGAGCGGCGAGAGCGGGAGCAGGAGACGCCACAGCACCAGAGACAGGAGCAGCAGAGCAGCAGCAACAGCAGGTAGTCCTGCAGCACAGCAACAGCAGCAA
>KL647299.1:2600823-2613896 GCA_000727475.1 Sarcocystis neurona | reverse complement strand
ATATTTGTAGTTGGAGAGACGCTAAAAAGTGCTTATCAATACGCAGTGCTGAGCCGCCTCGTGTCCATTGTGACTGCGGTTACGTCTCCGTTCAGTGCTAGCGTAGACGGGTAGATGGGGTGTACGTACACCAGAGAGTCACGTAAGCGAGCAGCGCTAGTCGTAGTCGGTGGCTGCACCGCGACAATCTTCTCTATTTAAAGCCAACGTGGAAACTGCACGTCTATCCGCTAGTCGTCTTCTTGTGCCTTCAGCAGGGGCACTGCCCCACCCTCATCTCTTCACCCAGCACGCTTACTCAAAATGTACAAATAATGTGTGTCTTCGAGTAAGTCCTTCTTCCCTACTTGTGCGAGACACTAAACACCCTTGCAGCCACAAGAGAATCGGCGACTTCGGTGCTGCTGCTGCAGCTGCAGCTGCAGCTGTTGCCTGTTTTTGTGACAAACCTGGGCATTATTAAGCGTACATTCCATTTCCGTCGACCACTCTACCGTCGCTACTGCCGAAAAGGTGCAGCTGCAGCACTTTCCAAAAGGAGAAGTGACTGCTGCTTCTGCTGTCTTTCCGTTCAGCTTATACACGCCGGTAAGGCATCCGTGCGTGCACGAGGCAGCGCGCTTCCGTAAACACAAATACGCATATTGTTCCAACTCTACACAAGGTTATATATGTAAATGGCTAGGTATCTGTGTACGCATATGTAAGTAGCAACACAAATCGATAAGTATGTATGAATGCGCACAAGTACATACATAATCAAACACAAACACATACACACATGTAGCCCTTGGTTACACTCACAAATAACCTCTTTATACATAGGAACTGCTTTGAAGTATATTTTGTATGGTCAGGGGAAAGACGAAACTGCGGGATAACTGTAGATGTTGAGTATCTTGCAGCACAAGCAGACGCTGCTTAAACCGAACCCCGGACGCACAGCAGCATGGTGGAGCAGTCGTTTCACAGCGTACGGCAAACAGAAAAACTTATGCAGACTCCAGGTCTTTGTCCGAACCGCACGTCTTTGCCTTGCGGTCAGGGTGAGAAAAGTAGGCATTACGTCCAATATCCGCAAAAAGGGGAACGTAGTTGAACGTAGACACACAGGAACATCTTTTCTACTTGGCGGCTGCGGTGTTCTGTGGCAGACTACTTCCACAGCAGGCAACACCACTTTAACCGAACCCAATATACAGCACAGCGCTGTAAACTGGCGCGCACTGAACTGGAGGGACCACCGTTCAGAAGAGTAGAAGGTTTTACGTATGTATACGTATATATATATATACATATATATATATACATATATGTACACTTACACGAGTGAAACCTGCCGTGATCTACGCAAAGGCTCTGTGTGAAACAGAAAAAAGTCCTCTTTTCTGCCACAGTGAAAGACTTCTTCGTGCCGGCAGCCGGAGAGTGAGTAAAGTCGTCGTGGGAAAATACGGCTATCTGAATACGACGATCAAGCAGATCACGCATTGATTGGTGCACGTATGAATTCTAGGCGCCGTTCCTACACTATCTTTATCGCATGCTGTACTGCGCCCGGAGCAGAAACAAAAATACAAAAGGTACGATATCATCGGACAGCGAACACGTGACAGTAGTAACGCTATATTAGAGAGAAGTGGGAAAAACTTCGAATCACAAGGTACACGCCTTACGCGAACAAAAATCTAACACACAGAGCTACCAGCTGCAGGCAAGTGACCCATATCAGAGCTCCATATCACGGCTCCCCCTGAGACCCAGCGGTAGTCTTCTGCAGACATCTCTCCAAATCGCAGCAAAAGCTGCCGCGGTATTGAACTGTCCGGAGGACAGTACTCTTGTTTGTGCAGGGACAGTGATACTCTTCGCCGTTGGAGTGGTGGAGAGCACATGTGTTTGGTTTCAGTTATAGTAGAGGAGCAACAAAAATGAAATTCGGCAGCAGCGGGTACAGCCGGAACAGAAAACCAGCAAAACCAAGAGAAACACGTTGGAACTACAGTTACTGGGTCGTACTGGTGTACTACGGGACGCGTATAATACGCGCTGAAATGGTTCAATGGTTGTTGCAATTATTTTACAAACAGGACGGGCGGGACATTTGCAAAAAACTCGGACACTGGAAGATGTGACCTACCAAAACTAAAAGAACCAGCACCAGTCGCAGTTACAGCTACGGTGTGGCCGTCGCAGCAGCGTCTTACTGTACGGAGCAGTACTTACATCTGACACAGCAGCGGTGTGAGGACTGCAGTGCAGGTGATGCAAAAATCAACTGCACACTACAAGGACTACCAGACGCAGTGATAGTACGCGTTTTTTTCAAAAAACACAAATGCTAGTAGAAGAAGTGCCTGTAAATGTGTACACAGGAGTTTAGACGTAGTAGTGGAAAAACCGGTGCATGAACCCAAGTGAACGTGGAAGTGATACTAAAAGAGCAACACGCTAGAAGAACTGCAGGAGACAAAGTAACAGTCGACGCAGTCCTGGGCGTGTCGTCCCTACAAATGCGGCTCCAGGTGGCAGAACAGTAGCGAGCGTAACACCAGGGTTTTTCAACAGCGCGAGTGGTCGAACTGAAGTCCCGTGAATTCGTAGTCGAACTAGGGCTGCTGTTTTCAGCAGCCAGCAGAACACTACTAGAACGAGTTTGGGACAGGAAAGCCGGCCGAGGCGACTCTGTCCACCGGACGCCCCTACGAAGACGCAGCATCCCCTCCCCGCCTAAATTCTGCGGAACAACCTTCTCCCGTTCTTTCTTTAAGATTCATCGGTCAGTCAGAATGGTCCTCGTCGTCTGAAACTGCGAAAGCCGAAAAGCGATTTGCTGTCTTCACACGGTTCGTCGCGTTCGCCGTCCCAGGTGTATGTACAGCCCGCGCTGGTCTGCAGCACCGCGTCAGTAATCACCAAATTCTTCAGTGTTTCCCAGACGCAACACGCCGAGTACACAACGTCTACACAAGCCTTTCTCACAAGCAGAAACATATCAAGACGTCCTCATCTATCCACATACACAGGGACGCACACACAGACTCGTATACACTCCTCTCACTCACACAGACACAGAGACGTCAACAGGGCGACACCGCAGCATCCATACATATTTTCAAACGTTAATAAAGCTTACCTGCACTTGAGACAAAGACACTCACCAGTATAAATATACGAGCCTACGTACACATATCTATATACGTCGGTAAATGTGTGTGAAATCAGTACCCTGCGTACATATACAACCCGTCCGCACGCCAGAAGTTGGCGATTGCTACAGAGATGCAAACATGGAGAGACCTATACGGGGAAAAGTAACGCCGCGCCCTGCCGTGCAATTATCTCCACACTTGTATACGCTGCTCGAGTTCTTCTACGATATTCGTCCACGCTGGCATACATCTATACACACACGTATGTGACTGCAGAAAGAGGGAAGAGCAGCTGCCACGTGACGATGACGCAGTGGAGCAAATCACTTACAACTTGGTAGGAGAGAAACCGTCTGGTGCAGCTGCACTCCCTCCTCCTCCTCCTCCTTGTCCGCCGCCTCCTTTCTCGGAGAACGCTGCTGCTGCGCCCTGCTCTCTCGCCCCTCCGTGCTGCTCCGCGTGTTGCTGTTGGTGTTCGCTGCTGCTGCTGCCGCGCCCTCCGCCTCCGCTGCGAAAGTTCTTCCACTTATCACTGCGATTTTCATCTGCGTCCACCCCCAGACACACGACACACAAAAAATCTGGTAACACCGACAAAGATACACACAGAAGTGCACATATATACATGCGTGTGTACACACATACCCATATATGTGTGTAAGTACACAGATGTGAATACACGTATGTATATACACACATGCGGATGCATGTAGGTGACATATCTGCTTGGACTGGTACACGCACGAGCAGCAGCAGCAGAAATCTAGAGTGATAACAATACCCGGGCGGCAAGACAGGTGGACTTCTGTCTACAAGGAGCCAGTTCCACATATATGTACTTGTACGCTGTGGTACGCACTGACGTCATTTTTGCAGATTTTGTAAAGTACTTCACACATACACACACATATGCACATCTCTATATGTATACACACATATACATAAATATATATATATATATATATATACATATATGTATACGTACATTAATGTTTATGTACTTGTATGTACACGTATGTTTATATACACATATCCATAAATTTTTTACAGTTAATACATACCAGATGCGTCCAGTCGCCCTCTCGCGAGAATATATATATATATCTACGGAGACACATACGTGGGTAGAGGATTCACTTGTGTATTTTTGCCGCTGCAAGTCAGAGCAACCGACGAAAATTTGCTTAACGCTAGGTAAACAGACTTTGCAAACGACAGGTCCAAACCACAGAGATGTAAAACGGAGAGAAAAAAATGAAAACCCGAGAAACAATACGTGGTGCGGAACACCTGGTGTCAGACAGAGATACACAAGGACATACCCATATACACATATACATATATACACATATATAGAGATATACACACATGTCCGTACGTATCCATATATATACGTGTGCAGACATGATGTGCGTTATAAACTCCTTTTCACGTGTGTCACCTCAGCCGCAAAACAGGGAGTGGCACCCACACCGGGGAACTCGCAGAAACACAGAAAGACAGATACCGACGAGATGTTACAAATCTACGAATGCAGGCGGGGGCTGTGAACGGGGAGACGCGGAGACAGCAGCTCACGTCTGTAGCCATTAACGGGGTTGTCTCCGTCCCTGCACACCGTGCTGCTCCCTTGCGCCCCTCCATCCCCTGCAGTACGAGAGACGGCGCGCACACGCAAAAACAAATGCCGATGGTGCTGCTGCTCCTGCTACACTTTCTTCCGTGTGCTGCAGTTGCCCTTGTGTCTAAAGAGAGACAAAAAGGGAGACGAGGAGAGAAATCCGCGCGAAGAAAGTGCCTACGCATCAACCTGCGCAGATTTTGCTCCACGTTGTACGGTGGGAGCCTTCCCGGGGAGATGTGTATACGTCTCATCGCGTACGAATCTTCGTCGCTTGCGAGAGACTGACGACTGCCCTCCTTTAGAAAACTTATGACTGTCTTCCACATTTTTAGAAAAACTTCTTCGTATGGTGAAGGATCCATTTTCACCCAAGAGGACACACCGCTCGTTACCGCTTCGCCGCAGTCCCTTGTACGTGCCCGCGCAGAGTTGTGGGGAGAGAGAAAGTGGACATTCTTTCGGCATACAGGGGTGTGTGTTGACCGGAGCAATTGACCGGCGAAGTTGACCGGGGAAGTTGACCGGCGAAGTTGACTGGGGAAGATTATGTGTATGACATGGGAGAGGAAGTGGCAATTTCTCCGGTGTCCAACGGTGTGTGTTGAGCAGCGAAGTCACAAAGGCAGGAGGACACGTTTCTGCAGATTCGTCGGGTGTACACTCGCGGGGTGTACGTCCACCTGTACGGTGTAGGTACACCCTAGGGTTACCGCGCGCACACAGAAACGCGAGAGCAAGTACTACTGCGTGACGGCTACGATATACGCGGGAGTCACTTCTTCCTGCAGCGTCGCCATAGAGAGTAATACACGCGCAGTTGCATGTTAAAAACCGTAAAATTTGCACACCGCGTGGGTGCGTGTACGCCAGGACGGACTGTCTTTCATAAAAAGGACAAGTTAAGACCGAATGCGCGGCCAAGTGGCTGCACACACACCGCAAGGCGCGGGGACGGACGCGCGGGCGCATTACCTTTCCTGAACTGGGAAGCAGGACGCGATGGAGGGAGCTGCTGCTGGTCCGCGGCACGACCTGCTGCTGCTGCTCCTGCTCCTCCACCTCCTCTGCCTGTTCCCCTGGGTCTGTCGCTGCCGTAGCCGGAAGCCGCGTGGGTGTCTCTTCCACCTCCTCGACCATGTTGTGTGGCGGCACCGGCACCTGATGCAGCAGCAGCAGCACCTCCTCTGCCGTGCTTCCACTTTTCTCCTCCTGCGTCTTCCGCCTTGCTGCTCCGTCTCGCAGAGTTACTGTGACCTGGCCCGCCTCCTCCTCCTGCTACTGCGCCGCCGCTGCGGTAGCCTCCCCGTCCCTGCCCGCTGCCGCTGTTGCTGCTGTTGTTCTTGCCACTGTTCCGGTTGCCCACGCGATGACTTCCTCCTCCTCCTCCCCTTGCTGCGGCAGTGCCGCTGCTTCGGTGGGTAGGCGTGCTGCCGCTGCTCTGTCCCCTCGCTGAAAAACAGACCGACACCGCCAGCAGCAAGAAAAAAGAGCAATGCCACTACGGCGAGAAATAAGCAGCAGCAGGGGCAGCCCAAACAGCTGACTCCAAGAGAACGCACGAGCAGCAATGGCAGCAGCCCACTCGCAGCGATGGCAGCAGCTCACTCGCAGCAATGGCAGCAGCTCACTCGCAGCAATGGCAGCAGCTCACTCGCAGCAATGGCAGCAGCTCACTCGCAGCAATGGCAGCAGCTCACTCGCAGCAATGGCAGCAGCTCACTCGCAGCAATGGCAGCAGCTCAGTCGCAGCAATGGTAGCAGCTCACTCGGAGCACTGGCAGCAGCAGTGCAGCGACAGCAGCAGCAGCAGTGCAGCAACACGGAAGAACACCTCTCGCGTGTTCACGCGCGTGGAGAAGCTACCTCACACGTGGGACGCGCACACGTGCAGCAGGGCATTCGCCGAATACTGCGCTCCCACGCATACTACAACCCCATACGCACTCCACACATATTTATATGTATGTTACCTCTATGCATGCGTGTATACGCACACGTAGAAACATCAATACACACCTCGTGCACGTGTGTCTGTGTAGGCATATGAACCCATGTACGTGAAGACTCCGTATAAAAAGTAGGTATTTGTCCAAAGGAAGCCGATTTGTGTGGGTAGTATCTCCGCGCATACTTCGCCAAAACCTTCCTCGTAATGCACAGCAGTTCAACAGCAACGCGCAGACTCGTATACATCTACGTGCGTCAGCATGCGCGCCCACACCTACGTGGACACAGCAGGACGTCTACCCCGTCTGAGAGAATCGCAGCGCATGTCTGAGAAACGCGCAGACACGCGTAGACACACACACACGCATGGAGATATATACCCGGAGAAAAAAAAGGGACGCCTGGCCAACTGTTCAGACGTGGAGGGGCAGTCCCCTATACGTGGGAAGGAGAAGATTAAAGAAAGAAGAATGCTTATCTGTTTACACAGATGTGGACGGCAACAGGTACATGCACGAACGGTGCTGTACGACAGCAGCAGCCACAGCGCCGAGCACTACATTCCTGTACGAATCTTGTGGCAATATCCGACGTATCCTTCGCCGCAAGAAAGAAGGAAAAGAAACCCATGCATTCCCGCCGCATGCATGGAACGCATGCACTCCCGCCGCATGCATGAAACGCATGCACTCCCGCCGCATGCATGAAACGCATGCACTCCTGCCGCACGCATGGAACGCATGCACTCCCGCCGCACGCATGGAACGCATGCACTCCTGCCGCACGCATGGAACGCATGCACTCCCGCCGCACGCATGCAACGCATGCACTCCCGCCGCACGCATGGAACGCATGCACTCCCGCCGCACGCATGGAACGCATGCACTCCCGCCGCACGCATGGAACGCATGCACTCCCGCCGCACGCATGGAACGCATGCATTCCCGCCTATTCGTCTTTTTTCACTCCACACTCGGCCACGAAAAATTGAACTCTCTTTCTCTCCTTCTTCACACATATAATACGAAGAGACGCAAGAAGCTCCTTCAGTATACCCTCAGCCACTATCTCTCGATACACGTACATATAAACAGCTGCGCACAGATGCTGTCTGGACGACTCTCTTCGTGAAGTACTACACACGTCCATACATGTCTACACAAACACACCCACATGCATGTATATATGTCTCTCTTTCGCTTTTTCTCTCTGCATGTATATATGTGGGCGGCTACTCGCTGGCTTTCGTTTCGCTCTCCCTCTCTCTGTTGTACACGGCAGGACCTCACCAGAGTCGTTCTTCCGGTCCTCGCTGGCCTCTGCTGCTGCTGGTGCTGCTGCTTCGCGTCCTCCTGCTGCTGCGTCTCCTGCTGCTGCTGCGTCTCCTGCTGCTGCTGCGTCTCCTGCTGCTGCTGCGTCTCCTGCTGCTGTTGCGCTGCCGCGACGCACCACAAGTCCGCTCGGACGGCCGCCTTCTGCTGCGCTGCTAACGCGCTGGCGCTCTTCTCCCTGTCCCAACAAGGCCACACATGGTCAGTCACCACGCGCACATGTACACATATACGAACATGTACATGTATATATATATATACATATACACGTTCATACACGTACAGACACACGAACACAGAAACCAAAATACATGAATATACACCGGTATAGACACATATATCTCTACACATATAGACGTACACATTCATATATATATATATACATGTATCTCTACATATAGGCATATACCTGAATATACACGGGTACCTGTATATATGTATGTATATATATATATATATGCGGTACACATCTGAACATATATGCATATATACCCACACACATACATCTGTGTAGAGCCCGTCAGCATGTGTTGTGTGTCTCGCGGGATGTATTTATGCCACGGCCGACACTTCACGCCTTCGTGAAAAAATTTTCGTCCTCACTTCCTTCGTAAAGTGCCTACGTGACAATATGTGGCGATCTGCGTGGAAGACGAAGACATTTGCTGCTATTACCCCAAGAAGCAGCAGCGATCTGCTCACCTGCTGTCGAGCTGCTGTCGCCGTTTTTCTTGTCCCAGCTGCTGCAGCCGCGTTGCCGCCGGCCTGCTGCTTCTGCGGGTCGCCAGGGCCTCGCTGCTGCTGCTGCTGTTCCTGGCCCTCAATCTCGGCCGTCTTTTCCTCCCCCCGCCCCGCGCTGCCGCTCCGCGGCCCTGGGCCGCCGCCGTGCTGCTGCTGTTTCTTGCCCCCCCCTGCCATGTGCTGCTGCTTTTTTCTTCTTCCCTCCGCGTCGAACGGTGCGCCGGAGGAAGTCGCAGGACCACCGGGAGAGGCAGCCCCTGGCGCAGCAACGGCACCTGCAGCAGCCGCTGCAGCAGCCCCGCCACCGGTGGCAGAAGCAGCGCCTGCCGACGCAGTCGAAGAAATGGCAGCACTTGGAGGAGCACTTCCAAGAGCAGCAGCAGTTTTCGCATTTCCTCCTGCTCCTGCTCCTCCTCCTGCACCGGCGCCTCCGCCGCTTCCACGACCACTGCTGCTGTTGGCACCGCCTCCTCTGCTGCCGCGGCCGGAGCCTCTGTTGCTGCTTCCCCCTCCTCCACCACCACCACCTCCTCCTCCACCTGCTGCTGCTGCTGGTCCTCGAGAGCCCCGTCCGCCCCCACCTGCCGCTGCTACCGGTCTGCCTCCTCCCCCTGCTGCTCCTCTCCCACCTCCTGCTGCTGCTCCTCCTGGAGTATTCCACGACCCCCCTGCTTCGTGTCCCCTACTACCCCCACCGCCTCCTCGATACGAGTAGTAATTGCCTCTGCTTCCTCTGTTGCTGCTGTAGCTGCCGCTGCCGCCTCCGCCTCGTCGCGTTCCGCTCTGCTGCTGCTGCTGCAGCACCCTGCCGCCGCTGCCGCTGTTGCTGCCTTTGCGCGGAGCGCTGCTGTTCTTCTCTTCTTCTTCCTCTGCTGCTGCTGCAGGCCCGCCTCCTCCGCTATCCTCAGCAGCAGCCACCGTCACATCTCCGCTCTCCCCCGCCTCCGCTGCTGCTCCGCGTCCCGCTGCCGCCCTTCCTCCTGCTGCTGTCCTGCCTCCAACTGGTGCCCCGCCTTTTGCGGCAGCCGTGCTGCTGCTTTCTCTGTCTTCTTCCCCTGCCTCCTTTTCTCTCTCCGCAGCTGTCGCCGCAGGCCGTGCTGCCGCTCCAGCCGCTCCCGCTGCTGCCTTCGTCCCTGCGCGTTGCCGTGGCCTCTGCTGCTGCGACTCGCTCCGCCCGTCCGCTGCTGCAACAGCACCAGCAGAACCCCACGTCCCCACAACGAAAAAAAGTGCACGCGCGAGCGTATATTCCTCGCACACCCACACTCGCCATCGCCACACGCGCCTCTCTCTCTATAGATGTACATACGCGTCACCTGGTTGCAGACATATATATATATAGGGAGATATACGCGTCGTCCGCTCTGCCGCATCGACGCACCAGGATTATTCACCAGAAAACGGGAGAAAACGAGAGAGAAACAGCAGGCACCGCCATACACATACATATATATACACACACAGGCATACATAGATATATATATACATATATATACGTATACCTACATACATGTACATACACATACATATACATATACATACGCATACATATACATACATATACATATACATATACATATACATACATACACATATATATATATACATATACCTACATTCATATACATACATACATATACATACATGTCCGTACATACATACATGTCCGTACACACATACATACATACGTACATACATATACATACATATATACATATATACATACACATATATACAGCAGGCGAAGCAGCAGAAGCAGCAGAAGCAGCAGCAGCAGAAGCAGCAGCAGCAGCAGTAGGCAGATGACGTCCTTTTGCTTACTGGTTTTCCTCCTGCGTCGTTGCTGCAGGTCGTCAGCCTCCTTCTCAACCTTCGCTTCCTCCTGTTCCTCCTCTTCCTGCGGCTGTTGCTGCTGGTGCTCCTGCGGCTCCTCTCCGCGCCGCTCCTGCTGCTCCTGCAGGTGCTGCTGCTGCTGCGACGCTGTCGCGCGCCTCTCCCGTCCCAGGCCGAGCGCCTCATGCCGCGCTTCCCACACGTTCTGCACCGCGCGCAACGCAAGCAGCAAATGCACGTCCTTCCTCTCCTCTCTGACCCACACACCCACGAAAGCCATCGACAAGTCTCGCAGCTCTCGCTCCCTACATCTACATCTGCATGCACGTATATATAGACGACTTACACGCGGTGTGTCTTCTCCGGACATTTATTGGCAGGAAGAAGAGACAGAAAGAGAGCGCGACACCGAGGAAAACGAGAAGACGCAGACGAGGGAGGAAAATACTCTCTTCATGATATGCATATAAACGCGCCTTCACATCGCGGATCCTGTATACAGCTCTCGCTACATATATATATACAAAGCCAGAGGAAGGTCGAACCATAGAAAGACAGATAGACAAAGTGTCCCTTATACACAAATATATATATAAACATGCCTTATGCGTTGTAGCCCCTGCACGCATTTCCACGCATGTCCACACATGTATATATACAAATCACCTCGCCTTCATATATATATATACAACAACGTGTGAGCCTCATGATACGGGGAAGGCGACGGCACTGCTGCTGCTCACCTCTATGTACACCCATACATATGTATACATGTCCATATAATATATATATGGCAATATATAATAGGTATATATGCGTACATTCATACTATATATACATATATATATGATCAATCGAATATATGTGTGCACTCACACTACATCTGTGTACAAGCACATCCATATGGTATATATATTGAGTCATACGTATAAATAGGTGTATTCAAGTGGCATATATATATGTGTATGACCAGATATATATGTAGAGTTCCATAATATATGTATGTGCGGGTTAATATACGAAGGACATGCATATATCTACATTCAGCCATGTAGTAGGGATATACATATATGTATGTAGAGCGCTACATGTATGGATATGTACATATACAGCAATATATGTACACACGTACAGCCCCCTGCAGGACACACACATGGACGTGGAAAGAGAAAGAGAGAGAGCTGGAAGGAGAGCAGCTACCCTTACGATATATCATACTTAGGAGTACACGTCCGGATACACATATATATGTAAGGCATATATATGCTACGTATACGTCTGTGTATACGTGCATGCATGATGTAGACGTGGGGTATACATGTTCAGGGGTGTTGGGGCGTGGGGCGGCGTTATTCTGCTGTCATTACCTGTCCTGAGCGCTGCTCAGGCTTCTTGAGAATAGCGGGAAGTTCCTCCTTCGGTGCCCCTGTTGCATGAGACGGAAGAGGTGGACCGCCGGCAGCAGGAGCAGCAGCGTCGCTTCTCCCTTCCGCACTTCCTGCGGGTGCCGCCGGTGCGCGCGGCAGCAGCTGCTCTGCCAGGCTCCTCACCGGCAAGCCGTCTACGCAGCAGTTGCTGCTGTTGCCCATGCTGCTGCTGCTGCCGAAGGTGCTGTTGCTGTTGCCGAAGTTGCTGCTGCTGCCGCCCGCGCCGCGAGCGGCGAGAGGGGGGACCCCGCTGCTGCTGTCGCCGCTGCTGCTGCGCGGCCGCTGCTGCACCTGCTCCCCGCCCCCAGTCGCGCCGCCGCGCAGCCTCTCGTCTCGCCAGAGAAACGCGTCCTTCGCGAGCAGTTCCCCACCCGCTGCTCCCTGCTGCGGCTGCTTCTGCTTCTCGCCGCTGCTGCTTCCCGCTCCACCTGCTACCACAGCAGCAGACACCGCCTGCACTGCCCGAACACGTATGACGCCTCTGCTGCTAGCTTCCTTCCTGCTCTTCGGCGCCGCTTCCATCAACCCCCCCTGCTGCTGCTGCTGCCCTGGCTGCTGCTGCCACTGCTGCTGCCCAAGCGGTTGCTGCCACTGCTGCTGCCCAAGCGGCTGCTGCCCAAGCGGCTGCTGCCCGAGCGGCTGCTGCCCGAGCGGCTGCTGCCACTGCTGCTGCCCTGGCTGCAGCTGTCCTAGCTTCTGTTGCCACTGCTGCTGCCCAACCGGTTGCTGCCCGACCAGCTGTTGCCCTGCCGGCTGTTGCCCTGCCGGCTGCTGCCACTGCTGCTGCCCGCCGGCTGCTGCCACTGCTGCTGCCCGAGCGGCTGCTGCCCGAGCGGCTGCTGTCCTGCCGGCTGCTGCCATTGCTGCTGCCATTGCTGCTGCCCACCCGGCTGCTGCCCGAGTGGCTGCTGCCCGAGTGGCTGCTGCCCGAGCGGCTGCTGTCCTGCCGGCTGCTGCCATTGCTGCTGCCCACCCGGCTGCTGCCCACCCGGCTGCTGCCCGACCGGCTGCTGTCCGA
>KL647299.1:2588410-2600257 GCA_000727475.1 Sarcocystis neurona | reverse complement strand
CCGGCTGCTGCCACTGCTGCTGCCACCGGCTGCTGCCCACCCGGCTGCTGCCCGAGTGGCTGCTGTTGCCACTGCTGCTGCTGCTGCCCTGGTTGTTGCCACTGGTGAGGCTGCTGCTGTTGCTGGTGCAGCAGTCCTCCATGCGCCTCTTGCTGCAGCAGCGCAGCACGCGATTCGCGCGTGTGAAGCACGTGCTGCTGCGCTTCTTCGTGCAGCTGCTGCGGCAGCGTCGGGTCAGCAGCGATGTCCCGCGTCCTCAGCGTCTCTGCTGCGGCTGCTGCTTCATCCGCCGCAGCAGCCCGAGGGCCTGCAGGGAAGGCAGCAGCTGCTGCAACAGGGAAGCCAGCAAGAGGAAAGGAAGCGGCCGCAGCGGGAGTAACCACGGCAGGACGAGGAGGTGGCAACGTGACTGTCCGACGCCCACCAGCAAGAGGAGCAGCAGCAGCAGGCGGAGGAGCAGGAATGTACACCGGTGCTGCTGTTGCTGTTGGCGGCGCCGGGTACTCTGGGGCGACCGGCTGCTGCCTCACGGCGGCAGTGTTCGACAAAAAAGCCGGCGGGGAAAGTGACTCTGTTGCTGTACCGGCAGTAGCAGCAGAGGCTGCACTGCAGTTACCTCCGCTACCTCGGACGTTCTGTAGAGATGATGCTGCTGTTGCTCCTGTTGCCGGCCCTGCTGCTGCTGCTGCCGCTGGGCCCGACCTGAGCGCACCAGCAGAAACCGACGGACTACCTCTGCCCCAAATACCCGTCGTCGAAGGAGCCGTTCTTCTGCCTGTTGCACCCCCTCCCGCTGCTGCTGTTGTTGCACCTGCCGCTGCACCTCGCTGCTGCTGCTGTGCTACTGCCACTCCCGTTGCTGCAGCTGCAGCATGCGGCGCAGCAGCAAGCTGGGCGTCAGGCAGGCAGCGCGGAACTCCGACTCCAGCTGCAGCAGTGCTGCTGCCTATTGCTGCGGTCCTTGCAGAGGGAGAATGTCCTAGTATACCACGAGCTTCCGCGTCGAGCAACGGCGCTGCAGCAGCAGCAGCAACGCACGCGCTGCTGCCCGCGCCTCCGCCGTTGCTGAGCATGCGGCGATGCAGCGGCGGCGGTGGCGGAGGAGCGGGCGGGCGCTGCTGCTGCTGCAGCAACAGAGGGCCCCCCGCCCCTGGTACAGCAGCAGCAGAGCCACCAGCAGGAGCCGCCGCAGCAGGCAGCAGCATCCCACCCCCTGCCATCTGCTGCTGCTGTCGCACCACCTGCGTCACGCCCACCAAACGCAGCAGCGGACTGCCGCTGCCTCCTCCCGCGCTAAAGCAGCAGCCTTTCGGCACGCTGCTGCTGCTGCTGCTCGTTGAAGAGGTAGAAGAAAATGAAGTGACCACTGGCCCCACGCATCCGCCGAAGGCTGCAGCAGGAGGACCACCAACACCGCCACCCCCCACCCCTGCGCACCCCACACCACCTGCTGCTGCTCCTCCTCCTCCCCTCCCTGCGGCGTCCCCGTAGCAGCCGCCGCCGCTGCCACACGCCTGCAGCAGAGGTCCCGCAGCAGTGCCCGCAGTGGCGTGCGCCAGCACGTGGCAGCCCCGCGGATGCGTCGAAGAGGACGCAGTAGCTGCAGCAGCTGGCGGGAGGGGAGCTGCAGCAGCGGCAGCAGAAGGCAACGGACGGCTCGACGTTGGCAGTCCCTGCGAAGCAAAGCAGACCAGGCCTTCTCCCGCTGGTGTTGCCGTGTCCCCCTGCACCAGCAGCAGCAGCAGCACCACCCACACAAACATGTGCCCACACATGGCCCTCAGGTGTACGTACACCACCCCATGTGGAGAGCCACAGACGGGGACGCCGCCCCACACATGCAGACAGACACGCAACAGCAGCAGCAGCACCAGCCGCAACGCAGCAGCACCAGCCGCAACGCAGCAGCACCTCCCATGCAGAGCCTGCTGCCTCGCGCAGCGGGGGCACACACAGCAGAATCTCACCTCCCCTTTTCTATACGAACTTCCTCTTCTAAGATATATATATGCGCACCGCAGATGTGTCTACAAATACATGCGTCCAACAGCAAAAGCGCCTTTGTCCTCTGCATGCGCACCACGCCCACCCCTCGCCGCAGGCATGCACATGCCCCACGTCGGCGATCGTGGACGCAGCAGCAGAGCAGTCGCACAAGGCAAATGTGCAGAAGAAGACGACGGAGAGAACGACGGAGGCGGAGAAAACGAAGCGAAAGGACCGACCGAAAAGGACGCCGATCACCTCACCCTTCCTACCGATATACACCTCTCCATATATACCACATTGGCGTCGCTGAAGTCTCTACACATGCGCAGGCATGTACAAATCTTGACGTCACCACGTATATCTACTTCTGAAGAAGTGTTCATATAAGGCTCAACATATACATATATATACATGCATGTCCGTTTACGCATACGTACATATACGTATACGCATGCGCATGCATTTATACGTGAGACTACAGAACGACAGGACGGCCGCGTACACCCATACATACATATATAACTATTTAGGTACATATGCATATACCATATAACGCAAGAAATACATATACATATATATGTGTGTATACGTGTGTGAGGAGGAGGGAAGAGGCGGACGGCTGGCACTTCTGCAGATGAGGGCCGGATCAGCAACGGGAAGAAGATAGCAGCAGCCGACGGCCCCCGGGGCGCCGGACGTTTGCCGCAGCCCGCAGCAGCGAAGAGGCAAAAGAACGAGCAGAGTCGTTGCTCCTTCTGCGTTCTCGGCAGAGTCCGCAGAGAATCCCCCCCGCGTCCGACTGCGTAGCAGCAGCAGGAGACCCGAAGACGATGTTCGCGGCGATCGAGAACAAAGCAGCAGCAGCAGCAACCCGAGGAAGCAGCAGCGCAGCAGCAGCAGCTGCAGCAGGTGCGGCGGCAGCACTCCAGCAGGTGCGGCAGCAGCAGCAGGTGCAGCGGCAGCAGCAGCAGGTGCAGCGGCAGCAGCAGGTGCAGCAGCGGTCCGAGCAAAACGCTGGGGGGCGCTGTAAGGAGGTCAGCAGCAGCTAATGAAGAGGAAAAAGCCGGACGCAGAGTCGACAGGCATGCAGGGGAAGATCCACGAGGAGACAGCCATCTGCAAGTAGCAGGCCAGCAGTCCGCCAACCGCAGACGGGCGTACATTTATGCAAAACCTGCTGCCCGCATGCGTTTGCTTCGAAGCACTGCAGAAATGCGTCTCTTCTACAGAAGCATCACTCCGCAACAGCAAAAACGTACGTGGACGTCAAGCGAAGAGCCGCAGTGCTCGTCTTTCCTGCGCCCTGGCCCATGTGGCCGCACGGCGTCTTCCCCCGCTGCTTCTGCTGCTGCTGCTGTCGCCCGAGGAGGCCATCGCGCGTCTCTGTCGCTGCCGCCGCCACGAGAAAAGACGCTTCTCCTGCTGTCCGTCCCCCCTCCTCCTGAAGTGCTGCTTGACGCGTTGCTGTTGCTGCTGCAGCTCGTCCCTGGCGCGTAGTAGCTGTTGCTGCCAGACACCGGATGCTGCTGCAGCGGCGCGTCCTGGTGCTGCCGCCCGGTCGCCGACGCGCGCCAAAGCACTTCCTCTTCTCTCTTTTCCGCCGCTGCTTCTCCTGAGCCTCGTCCTGCTGCTGTTCCTGCTCCTGCTGCTGTTCCCCCTCCTCCTCCTGCGAGGCCTGCCTCTGGGACGCCTGAGTCTCTGCGCTTCCTCGAGAAGACGCTGCTGTTGAAGTCTGCTGCTGCCGCACCGCTGCTGCTTCCCGCAGCAGTGCTGCTGCTACTGATTCGACGCGGTCCACCAGTGCCGCGCTGCTGCTGCTGCTGCAGCGGACCCCCCGCACCTGCGTTGCCGCTGCTGCTGCTGCTCGTGCTGCAGCGTCGGTAATACTGTCGCTGCTGCTGCGGCGGCAGCCCCATCGCCTGCCCGCTGCCGCTGCTGGCGCCGCTGCTCCCGCCTCCTGCTCCTGCTCCTCCCACACCTGCAGCACCGGCTCCTGCGCCTGCTGCACCTGCTGCGGCTGCTGCAAAAGACGAAGTAGACGGCGGGAAGCAAATGCTGCTGCGTCCACTCCGGCTGCCGCCGCTGCTGCCGCTCGCTGCCCCTGCTGCAGCAGCAGCAACAGGCAGCAGCGGCTGCGGCTTCGCCACCGGGTCGTCGATCGGCCGTGCCGCTCCGAATATCGCCGGATTTAGGCGCGGCGGCCTGCAGCAACCCGCACGCCCACAGCAGCAGCAGCAGCACAACGCATGCACCACCGCCTGCGCCGCCGCGGGCGCGGCAGCAGCAACAGCAGCAGCACGGTCACATCATCAGCACACGACAGCAGCAGCAAGACACCAGGAGCAACATACGAAACGCGCAGCAGGACCTTCGCAGCAGACGCCGTCTGCAAATGTCGAACCGAACGAATAGCGGGCAGCAAACGAGTACTTGCATGCACCCACTTATACACATACACAAAGGCCCATATAGTAAGAGATACGTATGGACAGAAAGAGAGGGGACGAAAGACAGAGACACAGCAAGAAAAAGCGGAGAGACGTATATGGATAAATAAAGAGAAGGGAGGGCCACATACACATACATATATATACATATATATATATATGTATATGTATGTATGTATGTATGAGACAGAGAGACGCAAAAATTCGTGTCCGCAGGTGCCTGAAGAACCCGCCCCCCACACATAAAAGAGGAGGACGCACGTAGTTTGTGTCTGCGCGCTGCTCCAGCAGCACATCGTCCATCAACTGCAGGGATTCGAACTCGGACGAGCAGACCCCCGTCGCTGTCTGCTGCAACGCGCAAAAACGAAGCAGCAGCACGTCCTCCACACCCGCAGCCATCCCCTACAAAACCACATACATATATATACATACATACAACGACGCACATATACATATATACATGCATTTCTTATGTAGGAATATATATATGCATACAGAGAGAGAGATAAACGTATATATATATATATATATATGTAGTCACTCCCTACAAACACATACACACATACAGCTATTCATATATACATATATGTATACATATATATATATACGTGTGTATACGTATAGACATATATACACGTAGAAGGATATATACGTAGGAGTAGCGACGCAGTGCCAGGATCGCAGCGATGGGTACCCAGCATCACCAGGTACGGGGAGCAACTGCTGCGTACGCATGGAGAGGACAGAAGCAGAAAACGGGAGGCTCTGCGTCAGAAGAAGAAGCTACGGGGTCAAATATGCAGCAGTCAAACGTACGGAGAAGTTGACGGAAGTATCACGTTCCCCGGCTTCAAAACAAGCTTGGGTCGGGATCGACCTGCTGCTGCTGCTCCTCCTCCTCCTGGTGCTCCGCCTTCTGCTGCTCTTCCTGCTGCTGCTGCTGCCAGAGACGACGGCGGCGACACTGCTCCACCAAGTGCAGCAGCTGCCTGCGGTCCTGCTGTTCCTGCTGCTGCAGAGTCCTTCCCTGTTCTTGCCCCCCCTGGTGCTGCTGCTGCAGGTACATCCTCCCCCCCTGCTGCTGGGTGATCCGCTGCTGCTGCCGCTGCTGCTTCTTCCTCCTCAGACAGCCGCAGGCCCCGACGTGCCTCTCCTCTGTTCGGCTCGGCTGCTACTGCTGCTGCTGGGACGCCACCTGCTGCAGCGCGTCCTCTGCTGCTTCGCGCGACGCCGCTGCTGCCGCGCTGTCCACCACCCGCCCCGGCAGCAGGGACTGCCGCTGCTCCACCAGAAGCGGCCTCTGCTGCGAGAAGCGGAGGCAGGCCGCGGCCCTGGGCTGCTGCTGCTGCTGCCGTGCGACTGTTTCTGTCGTACGGCTCTTGCTGCGCTCGTCCAGGGGTCGCAAACGCAGCACCTGCGCTGCTCTGCTGCTGCTGGTGTTGCTGCTGTTGTAGCCCCCCCGTCCCCTGGCGCAGAGCCGCAGAAGACGCTGTGGGAAGACCGGCAGCAGGAGCAGCAGCATGAGAAGTGACAGCCGCAGGTCTTGGAGCCGGATCCTTGCGCAATTCTGAGAAGTCTGGACTTCTCCCTCTGCGTGTGTTGCTGCTGCCTCCTGCTGCTGCTCTCCCCGCTGCTGCTGCTGCGCGGGGGTGCGGTTGCACCGGCGCTGCTGCCGCAGAAGTAACTGCAGCAGCAGCAGCAGGTGCGGGCCCCCGCAGTGCTCCTGCTGCTGCACCAAACGACGCCGCAGCAGCAGGCGTCGCGGCCTCGCCGAGGCCAGCATTCCCGAAGGGAGTTGCGGCTGCCGTCTCCGCCGCCACGGCAGCAGAAGAAGACGCATGCTGCTGCTGCTGCAGTCCCACACGCTGGGACGTCGCTGCTGCTGGAGGTGGGACAGCGGAGGCGTACGTCCCCCACGCAGGCTGTTGCTGCTGCTGCTGTGCGTCCTGCTGCTGCAGGACATCGGCTACGGCGTGCCCATACAGACGTGCCCCTACCGCTGCGCCTCCTGCGTCAGCAGCAGCAGCACGAGAGCCGCCGCTGCTGTGGAACGCTGGTCGAGAACGTGCTGCTGCTGCTCCTGCTGCTTGTGGGGCTCCTCCTCCTCCTGCTGACGGCCGAGCGGCAGTTGCAGCCTCAGCAGCAAGTGGTGCTGCGGCAACAGCAGCGCGTCCTCCTGCTGCTGGCCCTCCCGCTGCTGCTGTTGACGCGCGCCCAACAGGCGCGTGGTCAGCTGTTGCAGCGGAGTGCGGCAACGGCAGCACGCGCATGCAGCGGCCTGCAACGACGCTGTGTTGCTGCTGCTGCCCTCTCGACCGCCAAGAAGAAGAATTAGCTCGGCTGCTGCTGCGAGGGGGCGCCGAGCCGTTCATTGCCAGCGCTCTCGACGCCTCTTCCACCGTGTTGAAGAAGACAAATGCTACAACGCACACAGATACACACAGCAGCAGCAGCTACTTCCTACAAAGCAGCAGCAACAATGCGGCCGAGCGCATGCAGCAGCGCCCGGGGCAGAGGCAAAAATAAAGCAGCAGCTGCGTTGCACGGTAGAGAGAAGAAAACGCAGCAGCAGCAACAGCGGCAGCAGGACACGTGCAGCAGACGACACCAGCAGCAGCAGCAGTCGCCCGCAGCAGCACCAGCAGCAGGCACTCCGGACACGCACCCCGCTCAGCAACAGCAGCCCCCTACAAAGACCCACGCAGATGGACGCATAAATTCACCACCACCCCCACATATGCACCTGTCAAAAGCAGCAAGACGAATAACGAGCAGCAACGCCACGACCCAGCAGCAAGAACCGCAAGCTTCGCGACGAGCAGCACAGGCAACCGGGTCGGCGAGCAGCAGCCGCAGCAGGGGGATCGACAAGCAGCAGCAGCAGAAGCAGGGTGATCGACGGGCAGCAACGGTAGCACAGGATCGATGAGCAGCAACAGCAGCATGGAGGAGCAGCAGCGGTGTCAACAGAGAGAGCAGCACGCCGAGCAGGGCGCAGCAACAGCAGCCGGCGAGCAGCGGACAGATCACCGCCGAGAAGAGCGAAAGAGCGAAGCGTCGCAAGCGGCAAAGTGTCGCCGAGAGTAGTCGGCAGCACCAGCAGCAGAACAGCGCGAAACCCTCGCACCGGAAGGAGAGCCGCCACCCCACAGAGCTGCGCACCCACCTGAGAACGAAGCTGCTGCTGCAGCAGGCGTCGAAGATCCGCCCGCCCCTGCTGCTGTTGCTGAGGCAGGCGAGTCTCTGACAAGACGCACGGAACGGACCGGCAGCGGGGCGAAGAGAGCAGCAACTTCGTCATGCGTGGCATGCGGCAGCACGTCCAGCAGCAGCACTTGCGTTGATCCACCTGCTGCCGCCCCAAAGCCGCCCGCAGCGCCCATCCCCCCCCCTGCAGTCGCCGGGCGGCCCGCCGCGGACGCGGCTGCTGCTGGTGCTGCAGAAACAGACACGCAGCAAATCGAAACGCAGCAGCAAGTGCCCCACACGCATCACCCTGCTGCGGCTGCTGCTGCCGGGTAGTTCATAGCGAACGTAGTCCGCGCGCCAATGTCCCCGGAGACAACAACAGACCAAATGCAAGGGCTGCTACACGCGATGGTATGTACATACATATATGGGTGTTTACATATATATATATATATGGACATATATATATATATGTACATATATGTGTACATATATACATGTACGTCATGTACCGGAAAATACACAAGGAGACGTGGGTGGACGTGTGTAGTTACACATATGCCTACATATGTATATGTGCCCCTATACATATATATGCATATATATGCAACCTCTGTATACCCATATACATGTGTCTATATATATATATATGTCCGCATACATCAATACATAACCTATACATATATACGTATACGTGTATGTATATATATGTGTATATGGGGGGTACCGTGTGTACAGAGACATAATATATGTATTTGTACGCACATATGCATGCGAGGAATGTATACCGGCCCAGATAAAAGAGAGGCATGCGTAGTCCACGAGATAGTGGCGCATGCAGGCATTCACTCGTGTGGAAATCGCCTGCGGGGGAGACGAGACGGGACGCCGAGGTGCGCAGAGATACACGCACTCACGCATGCGGAGACACGGCGATTCACCACGGCATGCACGTCCAGGCGCAGACCCCGTGTTACATATATTTACGTAAGCACCCCACACACAGTGCAGAGACAGGCCTGCAAGCAGCTGTCGTCGATGCAGCAGTCCTGCAGATCTGTGGGGTGGCTGCTGCTGCTGCCGGTCCGTCTTGCTGCTGCGGGTGGGGGTCCGTGTTGCTCCTCCTGCTGCCGGGGTGTCTTGCTGCTGCTGCGGGGGGGGCGTGTTGCTGCTGATTTTGCTGAGACTGGGGGGCGCAGCAGCTGCCTTGCTGCTTCGCACCTCGTCGCTGCTGCTGGGGCTTCTCCTTACCGGGTCGCAGGGTGGACTGCTCCCGCTCGTCCACGTGGCTTTTTATAAGTGACGCCAAGGCAGATACAGCAGCACTGCCTACTCCGCCTCCTCCTCCTGCAGCAGCAGCACCTCCCGCGCCCGCATGGTGGTAATGGTAGGAGTGCGCATATCCGCCGGGAGCTGCTGCTGCAGCAGCGGACGCGCCCGAGAGGCTGCCGCTGCTGCTGCCTCGCGACCCCCCATGCACGCGCGAGTGGTACTGCTGCTGCGGTTGAGAGCACCGGACCCCACCCGGAGGAAACTGCAGCAGGTGACCACCTGCGCCCCCGGTCGCGGGGAACGGCAGCGTACTGCCGCTGTTATGGCCGCACGCAAGGTGTCTGCCTCCTGCTGCTGCTCTCGCCCCCGCCCCCACCTGCTCCCAGTCCTGCTCCTCCTGCGGCTCTGCCTACCCCACCTCCTGCTGCAAGGGAAAGCCCGGTCCCCCCCGCCCCTCGTCGAAAGAATGGCTGCTGCATATATGCCGGGGGCCCGAGGCTAAAGTCCGAGTACTCAAAGTCCGACAGATCTGCTGCGAGCGGGTCGAAAGACGGAGAGTCGAGGTCGTCGCTCTCGTCTGCCCATCGCGCCTTTCTGACTGGCTGCTGCTGCTCCTCCTGCTGCTGCTGGACCTCCTCCCCCTGCTGCTGCTGTGCCCCCTCCCCCCGCTGCTGCTGGACCTCTTCCCCCTGCTGCTGCTGTCCCTCTTCCTGGTTTTGCTGCTGCTGCTGCTCGTCGTTCTCCTGCTTCCTCTGTTCTTGCTGCTGCTGCTGTCTCTGCTCCTCCTGCGTGTCACCCGGCTTCTGCTGCTGCGGCTGCCGTCCCGTCTCCCCCCGCATCTCGTTCTGTTCCGCTGCTGCCGTTCCCGTCTCGCCGTCTCCTCGAGCTGCTGCTACCCCTTCCCCTCCTGCTTGCTGCAGGCAAGCGGTCCTCTCTGTTTCTCCCTCAGCTGGCAGGACCACCACCTCTGCTGCCTCTCCACGCCTCGAGGCTCGTCTTTCGTTATCCTCTCCTGCTGCTGCTGCTGCTCCGGTCCCGAGCTTTGCTGCGGCTGCTGCTGAACTGCCCTGCGGTCCGAGTCCAGAAGGAGGAGACGGAGCAAAAAGCGAAGCAGCAGCAGCGAGAGACACAGCAGCAGCGGGCGCAGGCGCAGCAGCGTCAAGAAGGACAGCAGCGGGCGCAGGCGCAGCAGCGTCAAGAAGGACAGCAGCAGTCGCCGCTGCGGCTTGCCGCTGGCCCGTAGGATCTGCGAAAGGAGACGCCTCGCCATTGGGAGACAGCTGGCCACTGCTGCTGCCACTGAAAGACGGGGAATCATCAAGTCTGTCCCCTGCCGCAGCAGCTGCAGGCATCTCCGTCGATGAAAGAGCCGTGGGGGCTGCAGACGCACGGCCCTCTTCCTCTTCTTCGGCGGTGGCTGCAGCGCTTTCCATAGAGTTCGCCGGACTGTGCGCGGCAGCAGCCTTCGCTATCGCGCATGCTCGGGCCTCTGCTGCTGCCGCTGTTGCGGCGGTTGCGGCCTGCTGCTGCTGTTCCCGCGTGACGAGCAGCGCAGCAGCAGCAGAGAGAGGAAGCGTCTCTGGGCAGACACTCGCAGCGCCCGACGCGACCGCCGCGGCGACGGCCAGAGAGTCCCCCTTCTTCGCCGTCAAGTCTTCCATCGCAAGGAAGGTGGGAGAAAAAGCGGCCCGGGACAGCACAGCACGCGCGCTCGTCTTCTGCAGCAGGACGCCACCGGCGAAAGCAGCAGCAAAAGCAGGAGCGGCAGCAAGCGGAGTCCGGAGAGGGTCCACAGGAAGGACAGCAGGAGCAGCAGCCGCGGCAGCAGCAGCACCACCGGGGTGAGGATCTGCCGATGAAAAGACGCGCCGACGATCGTTGAAGAGGCAACTGCAGCAGACACGGGAGCGCAGCCACAGCAGCAGCACGTCGGCAGCAGGCGCCGCGCCGCAAGTGGGCAGAGGACAGCGCGGGTCGCTTCAGCACCGGTCGCCTCGCATCGCTCGCATCACCGACCGCAGCAGCACCAGCTCGCCACAGAAAAGAAGTGCAGCAGCAGCGCCTGCAAGAGCTACAAATCAAGTGAGCGGGGGAAGCAGCAGGGCAGCAGAAAGAGCAGATACATCTCTACAAGGACTGCTCAGCCAGGGAAGAGCCGATGGGGCAGCACTGGCCAGAGAAAATGCCCTCCAAGTCGCGGTTCGGCGAGAGAAAACTCGCACGCTGCGGTAGCTGCTGCCCGGGGAGAAGAAGGCAGTACCGCGCGACAAAAGGCGCTGCAGAAGGTCCAGCAGAAATACAACAGGGGGCTCTCGCCGAGACGCCAAGTGCTGTCATTGCAGAACACAGGCAACGGGAGACGCGCTGCGGAAGAGGAAAGTGGGAAGAGAGCCGAGGCCCCGGCCGAAACGTCGGAGCGGCAGGTGCAGGCAGCTGCAGGAGACGGGAAGCAGCAGTCCAGCAAACGCCAGAAAAACGCGTGCAGATGGCAGTGGCGCTCCACCACGGAGACGAGACACCGCGGAGGCGCAGGCGCTGCTGCTCGAGACAGAGCACAGGCCGTCCACGACATATGACACACTGCTGCAACGAGGGACGAGTCCCGGCGCCCACCGAATCTCCCTCGTTTGGCAGGGAACGGACGCGAAGTCCTGCAGCAGCAGCTGCAGTGGCGTCAGGAAGCGCGGCAGCACGCGAGGGTCTTCCTGCAACAGATGGTGAAGGCTCCTGGTGACAAAGAGTAGTCCCCTGCGTACTGACCTGCGCTTGTGCCGGCAGAGAACCGCCCGAAACTCCAGCGTGAGCTGCTGCAGTTGCCGCTGCTGCAGTTGCTGCTGCTGCTGCAGTTGCTGCTGCTGCTGCAGTTGCTGCTGCTGCTGCGGTTGCTGCTGCTGCTGCTGCGGTTGCTGCTGCTGCTGCTGCGGTTGCTGCTGCTGCTGCTGCGGTT